>JANHGN010025106.1:24843-46521 GCA_024605025.1 Megaceryle maxima | reverse complement strand
AGAGAGGAAAGAAAGAGAGGAAAGAAAGAGAGGAAAGAAAGAGAGGAAAGAAAGAGAGGAAAGAAAGAGAGGAAAGAAAGAGAGGAAAGAGAAAGCTTTCAATGCTTCAATAATTCCCCTTTACTGCACAATATTCATAGACCTTAAAAAAAGTGTACATGACTGTGCAGAAGAATTATACCAATAACAAGTATCTATTCTGAATAGAGATGTGTCCATGTTTTCTGACTGACCAAACGCATTACATGCATCTGAATTTGTACCTCCAGAATGAAAAATGTCTTCTACCGTACTTAGTGTGTTTCTTTTTGAAATAACAACAACAATAATAACATCTAAGTCCCTAGATCACAATGACTGGGTGTATAACAAGTTTGAATCTTGATCCATGCTCGTGATACTGTTTCCTAAGATGCTATGATTATATCCACAGTTATATAGACAGAATGCTTCCTGGTCTTAACATAGCAGGATGGAGTTGTTCTCAATAACTATCTCACAGGACATGAGAAAGTAAAATATCCAATTACATATTAAAGCAGTGATTTAATTAAAGGAATTAAAGCAATAAGACATTGTTATAGGAAGGCTGGATTAACATCCTCTCTCCATCACAGGGTTTTAGTTATCAATACCAGAGATTTATATTTTACCACCTGGGAGATGAAATGCAGAGAGGAACAAAAAAAAGCTTGATAAAAAAACCCATCCTGTGACAGGGAAGGAAATGCTTTTCAGAAGAACTGCTGAATTTTTTTAAATCGTTCCTAAGCAATTAGAATGGATAGATAGATACATCTGCATACAGACTGGCATAAAAATAAAAAATACTTCAAAACAACATATTTACATCAGCATGTAATACCCTTAAACCTTCTAAGTATTAACACACTCCTTTCAAAATGAAATTAAAAGCACCTTAGCTTTTAAGCACTTTTTTCATACAGAAATCCATTTAACAAGTGAGGATCCATTCATTCTACCAATATACACTTTCCCCATCCCCCAAAACAAGTAGTACAAAATAAAGAAAAATCAAAAACTATTTTATGATTCTGTATTTCAAATTGCTTTCATATGAAAATATTTCAAAAACTTAATCTTTTTCAAAATGTACATCTGGACACACTTCAACACTGCTAATTGGAAGAAAGTAACTTTGTAAAAAAATTGAGTTGTAATATAGGATGTAATAAATATAAGAGGCGCTCATATATATAAACACACATTCAGAAAACACACTGCAAAAAAGGAGGCAAACATAGCACTACTACAGCTCCTTTGAATGTGCTATTGACATTTTGAGGGAGGGAAATACACAACTACAAAATACAAGGGTAAACATTGTTAAGTCTAAATTAAGAAACAGTTTTCCATACCAGTAATAATTAATTAATTATCTTTAAAAGGATTCCTAGGTGGAAAAGTGGAGGCTAACATATTTTTTGCCAAATTCAATAATGAGAGCAGTTGTGGACTCCTAATCCCAATTCTCAGAATAGAACATCACTTAACTACATTTTCAAAGGAAAACATCTAAAAAAGGCACAAATGTAAACATATAAAATAGTCAGACATAAATATGTGGATGATTTCCTAACCAACTGCCCACTTTAATGAAAGAAAATTGGACCGTGAATATTGAATCATTCATTCATTGATGTCTTAACACTGCATTTTTGCTAAGTCTGTCCTACATAATACAAGTTCAATCAACAAATAAAATCCCTTAAACTACGTAAACCAGACTTTGCAATAATACAGAAATAGGAAAAACATTTAGCCAATAAACTTTTTACTGTTGTGAAAAAGACAGGAAGAGATTCACTGTTCTGGGGTTTATTATCCTCTCCGGTTTATGGTACATTATTATGAAGGAGAACATCTCTATCAGGCTAAGATAAGATAAAAACCAAAACAAAACAAAACACCCACAAAAAACAAAACCAACAGAAAAACAATTTGAGAAGATCAGGTATAGTCAAAATTCAAACAGGATGAATGTGGAAGGTGGGGAGACCAAATACTTAAAAGTCAAATGTCATAGGCCAGACAAGGTTCAAGCTCTACTCCAAAGACTGTGTAGACTATGTCTGCATGAAAAGCAGCTCTACTACATGTTAGGTTTTTTTCCATTTTAAGAAGCAATCAGTTTCTTCTTAGCTGGCTGAGAGCGCTCTCAGTCTCTAAGGAACCTTCCCATTAAAAGCCTAATGATGGCCTTCTGCACTAGGAATCACAGTCAGTGTTTAAGCAGCTGGGAACAAGGAAGGAACATACCATGATTTTATTTCTATAAAGACATCAAATCACAACCATAATCCAGACTTCCTTGTGAATTTCTACTTGTGCTGGTTTTATACAACATTCCTGCAGAAAATCCAATTAGCTTATGAATGCTCTTGATATGTAAATAATTTCTATCAGCAAAATCACATGTATATATTCAAACACACTAGCAATTCTAAGCACCTTTCTAATTCTTAACTACCTGACGCGTACAGAAGCTGGTAAGTTCAAAAGACTATCCAGACAGTACAGTCGTCATCTTTTTTTTTTTTTCCCTTGTGGTTTGTCAGTACTTCAACACCCATCCATAACATCTAAAAGATACCCGAAACACCTCTTGCTAAGACCAAATTTACTCCTTTAATGACTCCAAAACCTCCACCTGCTGTTGTTTCTATGTTATAAGATCTGTTTCAAGCTTTCACTACTTCCATTTCAAATCATGTTCACATGATCTCAAAAGTATCAAGCTCTCAGTTTTATCACAGAGTGTGGAGGACTCAGAGTCAGGACACAGAGTCCAATCACAAGGCACAAAAAGTACAAAACAGATGTTAGAAGGCATGCAAGAAGTGAGATAAAAGAAATAATAACAAACTGGACTTGGTGGGATGTAGGCAATATTTCAAATCTCTAGACTAATTTAAAATTTTTTCCATAAATTTCACAGACAATAAAGACAGAAAACAAACAACCCCACCCCACCCCCCCCAATTTGCATATTTCTTCCTAATACAACTAGAGGAAGTTCTCACTAATTGCTTCAACATTTTTCTCACTTGTTATCACTCAGTTAACATAATACTGTTTGGATCCAGCTTAAATTTGATGTAAAATTACTAGGCAAAAGATTAATACTCTTCTATTATAAGGTTAGTTGAATAATCACTAATTCAACACTTCCTGTCATGGGTGGTGGATATACCAGCACAAAGCAGACTTCAGAAGTGAACTAGGAAAGGCAGCAGTGGTGTCACATGAGTCAGCTTCAAGCCAGAATGTTCATGATACTGAAACAAGAATAAGCTTCACATAGGATTATCCATTTTCCTTCTTGTCTCACAACTGCTGCACTGATACTGAAGTGGAAAGATGAAATTCAAGATTCAAGATGAAATGAAGGTACAGATGCCAAAAAAAAAAATCCCCAAAATTAAACAATAAAAAAACCCCAAACAAATCCAAACTTTGCCTGGCTGATACAATGCACAGTTCTAGAAAGTCTGTATAGTGGAAGACCTTGACATGTTAATCACATAAACATCTCTCCAATAACTAGCTAGAAACATTTACATTTCCTTTGGAATATGGTGGTCCCCCTACGTTTGGTTCAGACCCAATGAATTACAATTTCCCAAACAAGTAATAATTCACTCCCTAGGATAAGCTCACTCAAAGAGAGATGAATCTTCTGTGACCTTTTAAGTCCAGCCCTCTTTTCACTTTACCACTGCCTACCCCTCACCTTCATGACAGCACCAATATTCCTCCTCACTTGTCTTTCACTTCCGTGGCTGTACCACTGGCATCTTAAAGCAAATTCTCACAGAGCATTGTGCCTTTTTATTAGCTGAATGATGCATCATACATGCTTTTGAGGACTATAATTTCAGAATACTGAACTCTAATAGAAAATTAACAAACAAACAAACAAACAAAACCAAACAAACAAAAACCCAAACAATAAACAACCAAACAGAATTTGTTACATCACAGTTATAATGGCAAAAAACCCCTTACTTAAACTCCAAAAGGAACCAAAAAAATCCATAGTTTTATAATAAAATTCATTTCCATATCAATTTCCGCTGCCCTCTACTGTTCAGAATACCAAAGACATCACAGGTTTCTTTATCTCAAGAGTGACACAAGAATCCAAACAGGAGCTTTATTCCTTTAGACAGAGAAAGAGCCAGAGATGACCTGAATGCAGTTTGTCTGAGTCTGCCAGTCCAGTTTCCCACTCTGCACATGTCCAGCTGGCAGGCTCTTTGTAGTCTGGTGTTAGAACTGACTTGTTCTGAATGTCCCATGCCAAGCAAACAAATGAATAAAAAATGCTCTGCACTATGTCTGTCACAACACAGAGAAAACTTGGAAATGGAGATGAGATAATTTGTGGCACTTAAGATTCTGCTGGTGAAACTTTCTAAGCACTTGTATGGAGTCCTATCTCTGCTAGACAAAATGGCAGCTCCTTTTTACCATTCTCTGAGCACAGAGAAGCAGCTTCATTTCTACAGCACTTACTGTGATGAATCTGAGATTTTTCCAGTCAATGTAATATAAAATGAACGCTGAAGTGAACAATGAAATGAAAGTTATATTCAATGTGTTTAACATTAACAACAGGAAATGGGTGTGCATGTACGGGATGCTGTAAGGACAAGGATCAGCAGAGCTTTGTTTGAGGACCGGTATTTATTCTATCTTTATTTAACCTTCTTCCTTCCCCTTTTCAGAAGACGGGGGAGAGTATCAGTCACTGGAATCTAGCAGACAGTTAGAACTCTTTCACATTCACTATTTAGCTGAATTTGATTCAGCTTTTTAAGCTAAATACTTTTATTTCTTTCTTCATCTGATTCTTCATTACATGAGTGAACAGCTGTCTATTATATGATGATTTCTCATTCAGAACTCAGAGTGCTACATAAACTATGCTTTTAATTGACCAATCAATATCTAAGGATTCAAAATTCACCTAGCATATAAATATAAACAAAAATGCAATTTAAAAGAAACCATACACTCACTATTTAGATTTATCTTATGTTATCCTTGGCAGCACTTCTCAGCTGGGATCCAACAGATCCAGTTGTTTGTGGCCCCAAGTAATATAATCAGTCAGCATGCAATTGATCCCTGGATTCCTTAGTCAAGCTGATGTGATGAACTTGCAGTTCTGAGCCTTGTATGTTTGTGTTGAGAGAGTTTATTATAGGTCTGGTCGTAAAAGCAAGAATAATCAAAGTTGGGCTATGTTAGTGTGCTATCGCTACACCCTTAAGGGTTTTGTGCACTTGGAGGCATGGGGATTTGTGACTGGACAGCCGCAAATTGTACTTGCTGCAGTTGACCTTTTAATCACAGCTGTCAACCACCAGTTCTGGTTCCAAAACCGCAACATCTCTGTATTTGTAAAAGGTAAGACTTTTTTTCTTGAAATAAAAATCACAATGAAATTTTTTCACTTGAAAAGCAAGAATCATTCAAATGACACTTTATTACTTTGTTTGGGGTTTTTGTTTGTTTTTAAGAATCCTATGGAGCTTCTCATTGTAGAAGAGCTTGGATTGCTGATGCTGTGCACAGCACTGGAACCACATACAGCAGAATGAAACGATTTCCATAAACTGGGTCTCCACATGGCATTCAAATGGCTTACATTTGCATAAACTACAGTAATCCTGTATTGTTCTAATACTCTATTTCTAGTCTGCTTTCCCCAATCTCCTGCATTCAGCATCATTATGCTGCTGTACCTTTAAAACCACAGACAGGTTCTTGCATATGGCTTTCGATCTAATCTCTTCAAGTGCTCTTCTTCAGCATCACACAGAATACATAAAAAGGCTGCACCCAAAATGGATTTTTCTGCAGCTAAAACCAACAACACTTTTACGAAAATGCGATGTTGCTCTATCCATATTTGGCTTCAGTATGTATAAACATACTCCCAAACATATCGGTGCCCTTTCCCATGCAACAGGGCTTAGGGGATATCCCTGTCACTCCTGATTCTTGAATTATTTTATTTTTTAGTAAGACTTGTTGCCCAGTTTCAACCAAAATTGACAAAGAGAGAAAGACTTCAATCATTTTGGATAAAGAATATAGAAAGGAGGAAAAATTTGTACCCAATTTAAAAGATTTCAAAGTGAGCTTGGGAATATTAGTAGACACTAAATCTGTGTGATTTTTACCTCGCAAGCATGCATCTCTCTGGTGTTCCATGAAAACTGTGGCATTTATTAGATTTCTTCTGCTATAAATTTTCAAGTGAATGAGTTCTAATATACACAGCCACAGCACATATGCATGTTAAGTACAATTTAACAGTATGGCAGTCAGTAATCACCAGTCTCATTCTTAAGGTGTTTAATAAAAACTGCAAATTCAAACATATAACATCTATTAAACTCATTTCCACTAGTTTAATAGCTCTTAATTTCTCTGACAATCTTAATAATCTTGCAATTTTAATTTACCCTTCACATGATTGCATAAAGCATTCCAGATAATATCTTAAAAACATTCTATTCTGTGCAACAAATTTATCACAGACCACCTCTCTGACTATTGAAAATTGTCACAGGGAATGTAGAATTATCTTTAAAGTATCCCAATAATCCAGTCTTAAACTTCAGAATACACAAGCCACATTCTCCAAACTAAATCCAAGAGCATACAGGCCCTTGAACATACCCCTGACTTGCTTGCCCCGCACAAGCCCCACCTTTATCACATGTTTCTAAGAACTTCATGGCAGGGTTTTATTCAACATATATGCAAATATTTTGAAATAATTTTGCTTCTAAAATAAGAGGAAGCTCTCCATTTTTCCAGTGAGTGGAAGGATGCAATAAACTGGGACTAGAGCTGCAAAGTTAGAGATAAGATTTGTGCACTTGTGACCCTAATGTGCTACTCTTATTCGCATAGTATTAACAGTCAAAAACTAAAATTCCCTACAGATTATGAAGTATTAAATGTTAACCATTGTAACATGTAAAACAGATCAATGTGTGCAATGCAGCTCTTTGTAAATTATGCTGAAATGATATACAATTATCTGAATTATATACAATGTTCTACTGCTTTAACCTAAATCTCCCTTACTATGAAATAAGCCTACTTATTCCTGTGCTACCCTTGGCAAATACAGAACAAGTACCAACTCCGTAACTGTTCTCACACACTGAGACAAATGTATACCTGTATCTCATATCAGGTCTTATTTTTCTACACATAACATGTACTAAATCTTTCCAACTTTCTTCACAGGCTGTATTTTCTACAGTTATTACCCATCTTGCTACTTTTCTGTCCACATATTTCCCAAATGTACAATGTCTAAAATTGCACCCAGTTTTCCTTATACATTGCAGAGCAGAATCATTATGCACCATAAATAGGATCTGTTACAATTTTCATTTTGACAACGGATAGACTTATGCATATAGCTATAAATGCTCCCATTTAAACCCTGGCATCAGCCAAAATCCTCATTGTCACACGATGAGATAGAGGCAGAGATGTTTACATGTGTATGATAAAAAAAAAAAAAAAAATCAAAAGCCTAACCGATAAAATCACCATCCTGCAGTAATAAACTACCAATACACAGAGAAAAATAAACTGTCATCCATCCCACTGGGAATATCAGAGTATGTTATCTAAAGCTTTTACAAATTTATTTCCTTACAGAAGGAAGCATTCCTGCTAAGCAACATTTTAGTTTCATTAATACCCAATTTAAAATCCTAGCATGCTTGGAAGCAATATCTGTGCAATTTCAACTTATTACAATACCACACATGCAAACAATAAAAAGTAACACGATCCTGAGTTTACACTTACCTGATGATGCGCAAAAAAACAACACCACACCATGAGGTACTTTGTATTGTACTCAGATTTTAGGAGGTTTTTAAATATTCAGCGCGACAGTGAAAAGTCTTTGCTACAAAGGAGTCCCTGGGTCTCTCCTTCACTTTTCGGCAGGAACTCCTCCCTATGCAGCCACAGAGCTTGCTCTTGCTTCCTGTCATGCAGTGTACTAGAAGCTGAGTGATACATATTGTCATGTCTATCTCTGTCCTGCTTTTGCCTCATAGCTTGCTTTGAATAACATTTTAAACAGACAAAAGCGTTTTAAAAATTGCTAGCAAGTGAATGGCACCAATATGGTAAAAACAAAGAGATAACTAACTTGTTTTTAAAGTAATACATAGGTCTTTGGGGGCTTTGAGACCCAACAACTGACACGCAGTCCATCTCCTAGCTGGGCAATTGTCAGTCAAGGACTTACTGTCAGTGCAAGGACTCCCTGGACACATGTACATGATGGCTGTCAATGAGATTGAGAACTTGAAGTCAGTAAACTTACAGAATCTGGTTCCAGACTTGTAATCCAAACTGCAAAATATAATGCTTCCTTGAGAGCTCATATATTTGTCTGTCAAATCACTCTTCAGACAAGAATAACTGAGACACCAACCTGCTAATGAGAGCCTTCAGTGGTGTCTCAAACTGCCAGCTAGGTCACCAGCAGTTTTTAGTGCATGTTTGCCTTTAACATATACCCAGTTAATCGCCTCTTGGACATCACATTAATCCAAGGTAAGAAAAGCTAAATTTCAAGAGGTGCTTATCTGCAAGTTTTAAAAATCCATACATTATATGAAAATTTGTATTTGCATATGATTTATAGATACTAGTTTCAATGTGCATTTGAGCAGCTCTCTTCAACATCTAGACATAGATTGGTATCAGCTTTCCTTTGACAAAGTTAGCTAGAAAACAACTCCCCCAAAATAGAATCCATAATTGCCACAAGCAGTTGAAACACCATGCTTTATGCGGCAAGTACAAATGAATGAGCTACAATGGCTTTCCTACATTTTTCCTGCATCACAAACAGAATTAACTTTTTTGGGCAAGTGAAACTTGTCCTTAAAAACTAGTAAAAAGGAACTACTTAAAGATATATGATATTTGGTTCTTTTTAAAAGGTTGATGTGGACTCTAATGTAAAGAACAAGCACAAATAGAGGTAAAAGTAAAATCCTGGAACTTTCTTGATCCTTTGTGCACACACTGCAAATATACTGCAAAAAAGTTTCTTGAGCACTCATTTTTCATATAGTTGTGAGAGAATGTATTTTTGGTTTTAAAAGACTTACTGATTAATCATCTTCGACAACTGAATATGTTCCTACTACTATTCCAAAAAGACTTTTTTGTTTAAGACTTAAGTGATAATTGTGTGAAAAGTTCAGGCAAGTATGCGTAACGGGCAAAGAGAAACAGCTGAATGCACTAGTCAACTGTTTCATTTTAAAATTAAAAAAAATATATATATACAATTTAATTAAGCAGGAGAATACACAAAAGCTTGCATGACAGTAATCCTTAAGATATGACATACTGGTTTCAGTCCTGCTTTTATCCACTCCACAAGATGCTTTTAGGGTACCTACTGACATCACACGACCTCTTCAATTGTCTTTGGCTGTATTTTATCTAACTGAAATTCCTGGCATAATGCATCACAGACTTGAACACTGGTGTTTACTTAACTGGCATGTGCTAAGAAATGGTCTGTCTGTACCAACTCATTCTTAATTCTGTGGTTACAATCAAGTTGAGATCCAGAGGCTTGATGTGGCTCTTTCTAAGAGCTGGGAGAGAAGCTCACTGGTAACAAATTCTCTGCAAGCCTTCCAAATTTGTTCATCCCATCTCCCATAGTATAAACCGTCTTGAGTTTGTAATTTCTCATGTATGGTCCCAGAGAAAATGATTTGGAGAAGTCTGTGAAATAATGCTTCCCAGAATGTGTAAAGATTGTCACAACTTTCTGAAGACATTGAGATTAAAATTTTTTTTTTTTTATTGCTTACATGACTGTACTAGCGTAGAAGCAAGTGTCATACCAAACTGCACCAGCCACTGCCCAACTGAGCACCCTCAGAAAGTGCTGCTATTCTCCTCTCCCATCTTCTTCTAGTAACCTTCCAGTCAGGGCATGCAATCTAATCATTTCAGGATTGGTATAACTGCCCTCATTCTATGACATTTTCACAAGGCTACTAGTCTGCTTTGGACTGGAAGTGTCTCACAGGACACAGTGATTGATGAAGCTTAGATTAGTTCTTTTGATATTTAAGGTTGTGAACCACTGAGAATTTGAAACAGTGCTTGAAATAGAAATAAGCGCTTTCCAAATTCAGTGGGGAGCCTGCTGGCACATAGACGGTTTGAAACTGTTTTCTCCTTGTGCATTATGAGTGTTTCAAGAATGCTAAATTTAATTCTCTCTAACCAGCTTAACAATTGACCACAACCTAGAGACAGCACCAGTGCACAATTTCTGAATCAAAACCAATGTAATAAATATTTTTACATGCGCATCTTATGGAGTTTTAGAATGTTACCTCAAATCATGTTAGGAGCATATTACATGCAATGCTTCATACATCTTCCATTAGATTTAATATCCCGTTCTAAAACACAGAGCAGAACCCAGAAATTATGAAATCTGTCATCATGAGTGGAGTTAAGAGCTTCAACAGATCTGAAGTTACTTTAAAAAATTTGGTTTAGTATTATTCAAGAAATGCTACAGTGTGTTCTTAAAAATATTTAGATTATGAATTCTTTAAAAAAAGAACAGTTTATTATTATGTTTACATGATATCTAGCAAAATGGAGACCTTGTTTTCCGGTTGCTACCATAATAGCAATTTTTTTTTCCAGGCTTCTATAAATAAAACACCATCATATTGCTCTTACTCATTTGTGTCCGATTTTAAAAGACAGATGTAGTTTTTAATTGCTCTGTAATGGCACAGAAAACAGGGTTAGCTTTCAACAAGAATCTGGTTCTCATGTTTAGTTTAAAAACAATTAGGACACATTCTAAGACTGAGATGCCTAAGAATGAATCTGGCTGTGAAAACACTGTTATGTTTGGGATGAACAGCAGTCCTCATAGAGAGCACCAACAAACCCACATAAATGCTTCTTCCATTGAAAACATCACAAGGAACTCAAATTTCCTTTTTCCATCAGTTCTTGAGAACTGTTTATTAGCTCTTTCAGAAATGCAGAAGTTTTCAGAAGGCTTTACTTCTCCCCTAGTCCTTAAAAGATTTTGTTTAGCTTTCTGTCACAAGTACAACTTGATAGCCTAAATCAGAACCTGCGGAACTGGAGACGGAGAGGCAGATGTTTGAATAAAATCTCTAGGACAGCACAGAGAATTTCCCAACTGTTTCTGCAAATAACGCTTTTGCAACCTTTCCCAACTGTTTAACCCATTTATTTTTTATTTAAAACTTCCTCCATAGTTTTAATTAGCACTAAGCACTGCAAAATTGGAAACTTTTATGATCAACTTAGACTGACAACTGAGTTTTTACAGTAAGATCACTAATAAATTAGACAGCAGACAATCACAAACATTTTATTCGAAAGAAAAGGGTGATGTTGATAGCATATATTTCTAACAGGTAGTAATAGCACCAAGTTCTACTGCAAGCATCATGACTAGTAAAAAAGAACAAAAGGGCAATGAAAGTCCATGCATACAGCCATTCATGTCCACTAGTCATTTTAAAATAAAGGTGTTAATCTGAAATAGAGTAGCATCGATAAAATATCAATATATAGTTCAAAATTCTTTCCAAAAATGTTGGGTTTTCACAGAGTGGCATCAAATTCAGCTGGACAACAGCATCACCCTGTTAACCTTTACAAGTTTCTGAAACAAAGTCCCAGGAAGCAGTGATTTCACATCATGTGTTCTTAAAGATCAGCCACTGATACAATACAAATACAAAGAAATGAGCAGACTTTAGTTTGAGTTAAACCAAACGGGTCAAGTTCATCTGCTATTGAACAAAGAAATGAACAGTAAATGACAGCAGGAGTACAAGGTAACACCCAATCTATGATTAAAGACAGGAAATCTGCTATATAACAGAACATCAAACTTTGCCTAAAAGAATGACAATTGGACCTATCTGCTTTATCACGTTGCTTCCAGCTCACTATTGTTTGTATGTGCAAAACAGCTGGAATGATGAGCTTATAGCATATACAGAATATTTCTACTATAAATAACAAACCACACCCGGAACAAAAATAAACTCGCTACAAAGCACTTACAAAAATCCATAAAATAAAGCTGTACAATGTTTATAGAACGACTTCATAAAGTATTTTTCAAGAAAGTGTCTATTCAGTGAAAAGATAACATGAAATTATAAGAAGTCCTTCCAAACGGGACATATCACACTGTTTTCTTTATCAGAAAAAACTCACACCACTAACTGAATAACTGAGCTTTAATAAACAGAATACCTAACCTTCACAATACAAATAATGATGGAAACATCTTGGAGGTGTAAAAGCCTGTGACAGTCTCTTCATTCCAAGAATGCATTAACCAAGTGATCTGTAAACATGCCTCAGAAGTCTTGCCCTAAGAAACATAGAATCTAAGTGGACTTTACATAACTAGTGTGTAATTAACTTTAAAGTAGTCCTGTAAACTAGGTAATTGGACAGGTTTAATGGCTATGGGCTTAACTCATAGATGATGTTTGGGATGCAAGAACTGTGAAAGTTTAATAAAACAGCTACTAAATTGAGTTAATGAAAATGCTACAAACACCTAAACATTACAGCATTCTCTAGATACCATGAGCAATAACAGATCATAAAGCGTACACAGGTTTTTCTATCTCAGTCCCAAACTACCCTGGCAAAGTCTAAAGGCCAGCCTGCATCATTCTCCTTCATAACTGACTTAAAAGCAACTCATAGATGTCTCTCCAGCACACGTTCATGATTTTCGCAGTACTACTGTATGTAAAGAACCTCGTAACTGATACTACCCACTTATCACAGGACTACTATATTAACAAACCACGTTTTGCTAGAATCTCAAATAAAACAGTCTGACATGATATAATTAACGTAACATCACACTGTGGATATAATTTAGTAATGGTAAATAAACCATGCTGAGTCAGTGCATCAGTTTGGAATAATATGTTCCTCAATTCTTCAGAACCGCCTAACTGGTCACACTGAATTGCTTTTTAAATTTAGTGTATACATTAAGAATACAACGTGTGTTTTGGAACTGCAGATGGAATTGACTGCTATCCAGTTACGTAAATGCCACACAATGAATTTCTGATATCATCTCTATTTGTTTGCCAACATAAACCTTGCTGTTCCAGGAGAAATTAGTCTTGTGACTAATCAACAACAGTTCCAATGGTTTGTTCAAAAACAAAACCAATAATAAGCTAAACCATTTAAAACTCCACCCATAGATGAAGCAAGAAGTCTTCAAAACAAAATCTTTTACAAATAAAAATCAGTATCCAGGGTGTCTACCTGCTCTAGTCTTCTGAACTACAAATTACCTATCATAGAAGGGAAGTTTTAATGCTCCTATTGCCCCCTTTATTGCTGCTCTCAATACTCTGAAGTAAAGTTTCCCTGGCTTCTGCAATACTCCTAAGAAAGAACTGCATTACTAGAGAGAAACTCAGCTTCTACTAAGCCCATTATACAGGCTCTGTGCTCACAGCATCCATCTTCTAACACATTACAGCAAAAAGCACTTAACAGTGCTTCTTACCACTTCCAATATCAGGTGTCAGAGACATTCTGGCCCAAGAAAGGTCTGGCCCAAGAAAGGTCAATGCTGGACAGAGGCACAACAGCACCTCCACAACAGCAGAATAAAAGCAAACCTGAACAAAGACTGCAAAAGAGAAGAAGTGCTGGGGTAATTAAACTCTGAAATGGAAAAGCTTGCAACCGACTGGGAGAAGAAAGCCTAAGAGATCTAAAGGGAGCAGGTGGAGCACAGAAATACATCATCTGCTAGAAAAAAGGGAATATGAATTTTATACTTTTTCTTTTCAAAAAAGAAAGGGGGATGAGACGGTTCAGGGATTAAGCACCCACCTAGCATCTCTTTAACCTACTGTAGGACGTTAGAAGAAACAGGATTCAGAGAGGGAAATAGATGAGTACACAGTACCAGAGCAGGCGTGGGAAAGCAGGAATGCCAGCAGGACTCCCCCATGTGGGGGAGTCTTTCTATGACACGTGAAAGAACTAGTTTCTGCCGTAATAGGTACAACTATTCTGCTCGCTGCCATGCTATCAGTTATGCAAAGCAAACTCACCACACACACACACTCCCCCCCGACGAAGCTACTTCAACTGTGCATACAATATCCACTTATATTAAAAATAACAGAAAACCACTTATCAATGTATATAACAACATGGTTTCAAATCATATTGGTCATACTGCAAGATAATGGTATTTCAGCACATTTCATCTAAAGACATGAGTGTGCAATTTTGCTTCAAGAAGTATAAAGGCCTCTCTGATACTTGTAATAAGCATCTGTTACAGGTAACATATCATTGCTCAAGCAAACGAGTATCAGTGGATACAGACATGAAGTAAAACCAGTCAGAATCCAGGAGAGGTAAAGAGGTACTTTTCATGGTAGTATATGATTATGTAATTTATGTAATTAATCATCAAGTTAAAGCTGAGAAAGAACATCTGACTGTATATTAGAAAAAAGTTCTTTAATTTGAGGGTGATAGAGCACTGGAAGGGGCTGCCCAGAGAGGTGGTGGAGGCCCCATCCCTGGAGTCATTCAAGGTCAGGCTTGATGGGGCCCTGAGCAACCCGCCCTAGGTAGAGATGTCCCTACTTGTGTAGGGAGGTTGGACCAGATGACCTCCAGAGGTCCCTTCCAGCCTAAAACATTCTATGATTCTATGATCTCTCTTAGCAGCTTTTATCTTGTTTAGATTCATGCACCCTGAAGGGAGTAACTGAATTTTGCCAGTCAGCACAAAATAAATATACTGTTTAATAAATACAGTCTGAAAAGTGTGGAACTCCTCCCATTCGGCATGAAAGGTGTCTGCTAGTTTTGCTGCAATTGTGTTTCTCGGTAAAGAAACCACTTACACATCTGAAGTTGACCTTGTGCATATTTAGCACATTTCTATGTCAAGCTTCTCATAAATTATATCAGTCTTCCTCACAGGTGACCACATTGGTTAGTTAAATGCTTTTGCAAAACTAAAAAGGAAACTAAAAAGGAGGAAATAGGAGGAAGCCTAGTTGCAGTACATTATCTTCAATCTTCAGGCAACTGCACTCCAAACACATCTCAAACTATTTCAAGTAGAAAATGTTGGTTTAGATTTAAGTATTTATTTCTTTTTAGCACTAAAGTTCCTTAGCCAAATTTGGTGTGTAGGGGGAAAGAAGTCAAGAAGCCAATGTAATGGTTCAGATGTTTAAAATAAGCAGGAAATCATGCTAGCTCTTGGTGGAACAGCAGAGAGAAATGATAAGCGGAGATAAAACCAGCATCCTCTTCAGTTACATCTACAACCCAAATATTCTTCACTAATCACGTACCTGCTTTTCTTTTGACTGTCTGGCAGTTTCCTCATAGCCATCTGAAGTGTCATCATTTTGTGAGAGTATTACATTGCACTGCTTTTGCAAACTGCTTTTGTAAATACATTAAAGGCTTTCAGTAACAGAAGCCCACCATTCACACAAGTCTAGAAAATCATCCTGATGGCAAAATCCAGAAGTGATTAATGTTAAGGGAGAAGGGGAAACAGATAAAGAAGCTGAAACTCCTCAGGAGAGATTTTCAGTATTCTTGAATTCAGAATTTTTTATAAATAATCCTGATTACTACTATAGAAAAAAAAGTGCACACAAGTATCTAACTCAAGACTTTATCATTAACTAGCAAAGAACCACAGAAGCTTTAATTCTTATATATTCAATGATGGTACAAATGTGATCCTCATTTGATGGGATGCTTTATTAAATAAAACTGTTTCCCATTCTACATGGCAACCTAACACATTACTTCCACAGGCACCAGGAGCAGCACATTGAATGGTAAAAGCATCAAAATTGGTGCTGAGGAAGGCCTTCTATCTGCATCAAGCTTTTAAGGGAAAGGTGGCATGGAGATGAGAGAGTAAATGGCAATCAGAAGAGAAAGCAAAAATAGGATTAACACCAATCTTTGTGCTAAGATCTGTGGTGTTCTGTTCTTTATACACATTCTTGACCTTTACTCTGAACTGCTCCATCTTCCACCTCTCTGCTTTCACACTCACTTGCTTTCCTCTATTTCTGTATTTTATCATATTTCTACTCTCTCTCAACCATGTTTCACCGCTCTTTGCTTTCCTCATCCTGACAATCCCTCTTCCAAAGCTGAAGCTCCCTTCTCTTTCCTTCTCCTATCCTTACCCCAGTATCTTTCCCTTGCTTCATTCCTTTTCTACTCTATCACATCCACCACCTCATTTCCTATGTTCTGGTTTTCCCATTACAGTGTCCGTCCAGCTTGCAATACTCACGTCTGAAGTTGCTGTGTTTCTTCTTCTTAAATTACAATTCCTTCCCTCTAAAATAGTCTATTTGCTGGACACCCGACTACCCAATCTCTTAAAAGACCAAATTAACCTGATGTCTGTGGATAGGCAGGAGGAGCATATAGTGATGCAATCACACTACTTTGTCTAAATTTAGTCTATACCAGGATTAGCTTCTTTATTTAAAAAAACAAAAACAAAAACAAAAACAAAAGCAACAAACAACCCTCCCTTATCCCCACTGATACCTAAATACTGTTCAAAGTTCTGGGAACAATTGCCACCATTATCTAAAAATTGCAGCATTGGTAGAAACACATAAATGATAGTATCTTGACATGGAAATACCCACTGGAAGAATTAAATGTGATCTCTTTGGGGATGAAAAGAGCTGCCCAATGCAGAAAAAAGTTTCTTATGATGAAATACATTCAAGTAAGGAGAGGAAAAGGGAAGTGCAGAGGAGTTTCTTTGGTAATGTTTGTCATCTGGGTCTTCCTTATCTTACACTGAGGTTTTAGATTGGTATACATTCAAAGATGCTTTAACATGCTGACTTTATCAGCATGATGCAGAGATATTTAAAGTCAGTGAACTAACTGCAAAGTGAGGATAGGCAGATAAACATATTGCAATTTGGTGCTTAACCACTGTATTCTCTATTTTTCGTGACTGTTGAAATGATTCTGTATTATAGTCTGTAATATAGAAATAGCACAGATATTTAAAAAACCTCCTCATAGCTATACATAAGTCAGCTCCAGAGTTTTGTTTGTTATACTCAAGCATGGCACTGCTCCCACTGTCAACATTAACTTAGTTCTTTTACCCAGTAAGATTTTACTCGTTTGAGTAAAGACATCAAAGTTAACCTTTTATCATTCACCATGTGCATGAAAACCTTTCTGACAAGTCTGCTCATTGGTCTTTTCATAACGCAATTTTTCCATCCATCATAATAAAGTTGATGCTGAGACGATGCAAACGTCAGAGTCTTAGCTCTTTTTTCCAGTGCTCAACTGTCTCGGTTTCAGCATCCACACAGATCAAGTGAACAACTGATACAGGTTCTTCCCTTGATGTAGTGGTTAATTTAAAACAATTAACTGCAACTGCAAATTACTATGTATTCAATTAAACATTAGAACTATAGAACTTAATATCTGTTAGAATTCCCTAAGTTTCCTTAAAAATAAGGTAGCAGACAATTCCCACAGATCTTCGGTTTCTACACATGAAGGAGGCAGTTTCAAGATCCTTTACTCACTGTCTGTTTTCTCTAATACTAAGTATTCCCACCTCCTTTCAGCTTCTCCACTTCTCTTCTTGATTCTGAACTTTCGTACTCCCCCGTTCTCTATTGTTCATGTACCAGCCCACTCCACCTAGGCCATGCAGCTTGCATCACAGCTTTCATACTGCCACACTTACCAACCCTAAGCCTTTAGTTCCAGTGAGCTATTGCTCTCTGAACATGGGATCCCTGTTTCTCCAGAAACAACTTACACCTACAGTACTCTTCCTACTGCTTTCATACCTACCCTTTTTACTCAATTACTTTTCCAACATAGATGAGAACTGGGAGAAATACCAGAATCAATTTTAAACTGGCTCTGAAATTTGTAATTAATCTACACATTAGAGGTTGTTGGTATTTTCTCTGTATTTTTGACGATGCTGTTGTGAGGGAACTATTTTCTCAGTAATGCTGACAACTTCATCCCTGTATTTTTGCAGTGCAGTGCAAAAAATAGATGGTGAAAATAAAACCAGTAAACAACAGTGGATACTTTAAAATATCAAATTAGAATGCAAAAGTCCATTTCAGATAGTTAAAAATATTTTTTGTATTAACAAAGTTTACCATATTATGACCAACACAGAAGAGTGAGCCAGTCAGTGCCACTTACCCTTTCAGCAAAGTAAGTAATATTCTTCTGCTTAAATGTTTTGTTGGAAGAGGCTCAGAGAAAGCACATTTATATGCTCTCCTGAAGACAAACTGAACTCTTTAGGTTCAGCATAAGTCAATCCACTTACACGTAATGGTAATTTACTGTTTATTATGCCAAATGAAGTTTGCAAGGCAGAAAAGCCCTTCCTGTAACCAAAAGATTACTGTAACACTATGACTTAGATAAAACATGTAGTGACAACAACTTCTCCTAGACTGTATCCCAGGCTACAGTACTTACATGCTTGGCAAACCCACCACTGCCATTTGAAAGCCACTCACCATCATATTACAAATTTTTCAACAAATGATGTAGAAGACTTCACAGGTCATAGGGGACATGACTCTGAAAGAATTAATGTACATAAGAAGTATACCTCTGAAACCTGAAGCAGATATGAATTAAAGCTCCTGATACCACCCAGCAAATATTAAGGTTCTCAGTTTCACCTGCATTGCTTTTTCATGTACCTTCTCACTCACTCACCGTGGGAATGCACATTTCTGTATTTCCTTGCTCAGCCAACCAAAGAGGAATAAAACCCAGTCCCTTCTACCTTCTAAGAAATCCACGTAATTTTTGCTATTATTCTTCAACCTTACTTCTGCAAAATTCATACATACCAGCTTTCAATAAGTAACTTTACAAATATTTAAAGAAGCACTTAAAAAGAGAGTACCTATCTGAAAATAAATCAGTAAAACTGATATGAAAACACACCTTTTTTTTTTTTCTAAGTCACACTGTATGTTAGCCCACTTACATTAAATTATATTCCTGCCCCTCATAAGAAGTCAGCCAATCACAAAGAAAAGCTGGGGGTTTTTTAGAAAGCCTTTTTGCGAGGTCACAAAATTTAAAATTCCATTCTGTAATCATTTTGCCAGCATTTTAGTCCTTGTGGATCATGTTTTAACTACAAAGTTACACTACAACAGAGCGAAGCAGGGTGGCATGCTACAGATACGAACAAAATAATAGCAAACTTACCCCTCTGAAATTCCAGCCCTTGGTAGAAGGAAACAAGGAAAAATTGTTCTGTTGCTGCTGTTTCTGCCTGAAAGTTAAGAGAAAGAAGTGTTTAACTTTTTAGCTGGCATGTTTTCCATATCGATAACAGTGACAACAGAGAGAGAACAGAAAAACACAGGCTTCAAGTACTAAGACACCTTAGAATTCCTTTGCTGTACCTCTGACAGGTTTTGCTCTCCAGTTTAGTTAAATGTTTTAATTCAGATTGAGAGCTAAGGGACATGGCAGACTTACAAGCCTGCAGAGCCACAGTGACTTGATGTTTGACAACAATTTATTACTCCTACTAATTTTCAACTAGCAGAGACAACCCTGGCCTGAACAGCGTGGGTCTATGAAGTTACAATTATGTCATGTGATGCAAGATGGTGCAGTCTGCCAGCTGTACTATATGGGGACACTAAAGAGCCCTTAATCCTAACAGTGAAGCTGTGTGAAGCACTACTGTAAAGCAACCTAGCCATACCTTGTGTGACACTAAAAACTAGAAGCTGACTTCTGGTTTTACTCCTTCCAAAACCTTTCTCCTGCCCTGTAATTATTTCTGTACAATTATTTATGAAAAGTAATCATAACATTCTCCACTCTTAATGAGTGCTTTTCACCAGTAAGATCTTAAATTACTTTACAAAGCTAGACAAACATTGCTGAGATTTTACACATGAAGTCAGATCAAAGCTTGACTGACTGTTGAAGTTGACCAAACCAAGAAATAGTTTGGAAGCAGGACCTAAGTGCTAAGCACACTGCAACTCCAACCATGCAATTATCCACATTACAGAAGCGATCACAAATGGTAAAAGGAATAAAAAAAACCTCAGTTAAAAAAATAGCAAACTAAATGGCTGCATTCCAAACCTCACCATCCAACAATAACAGGACAGATGTTTTTCCGTTAAAGCACTGGACTAACACAAGGAAGATACAGGAGTCATTCCTGATGGTTATAGTTCCTAAAGGACTCCAATGTACTGTGCCCCAGTTCATTTTCTGTAGAGCCAGGATAGTAATAGTTCTGTCTTTTTCTTCTGTCTTTTCTATTTTGGTGTAAAATATTTTGCATACAGACATTTTTCTTATAACGTGCATTAAAACACATTATAGAGCTGTTATCACAGCAGACATTTCCAGATGCCAACATAATGCAAATAACAAACTGACAATTGAGTTGGTTTCTTAACATCAAAGGCCAAGATGTAAATCTTCACAGTTTTTCACTCTACCAGCCAGTCAACCAGAACGAATATCAATATTTGAAGCACATTGATAAAGTTATTAAAAAGCACAAGACAGCACACATCACAGATTTTAACACTAAAGACTCTCCCACTAATAAATCTTCCTATGACAGCTTTCCAAGTTAAAATATTATGACATTGAATTTCTAATCCAAAAGCCTTACTGGAACTGTAACTACATGATGAAAAGAGAAAAATGTGATTAACAAAAGCAAGCTAAACCAATTATCAATTGTCCTAACAGTGTTTTGCACCCTTTTTATTCACAGATGATGTCACACCAGAACCAGATTCAGATTTCCCAAAAAATACAGTGAGCTTTCTATAGAGTAGTGCTCCTTAGTCACTTCTAATAAAAAAACCTTTGTGTTTAAACTTAGGTTTGCTCATTTTTCTTTTTGATATTTTAATACTGTTCATACATTTATTGTCCCATTTTTTCAAGAATTGCTCTCGTTCTATTTTAATTAAGCCGCATATAGGGGAAACAAAGACATTTCAACTTCAATATAGCAGTATTTATGATACTTTAGACAACAGTTACAAAGAAACAGAAATTTCATTAAAAACTATCTCTCCCCACAGTCATTCTGTAACAAGAACTGAGAACTCTGTAATAAGCAATGTTTGTTGTTTCATTCATCTCCACTAAACTGAAGGCACTCCATTAGAAAACTGATGACTAGCCTTATGTTTTCATCAATCAGTAACTTTCCCATTCACTGAAAGCATCCCAGACTACACAACAACAGACAGACTTTACAGAGAGTAGACAAAATTAAATCAACAATTTGCCAATTTTCACAACAGGTATCCTCCTTCCTTATCAGTCAAGAACCTTACTTCATTTTCACAGAATCATTTAGGCTGGAAAAGACCCTTGGGTTCACTGTGTCCAACCATTCACCCTACTCTACAAGTTCACCCCTAGACCATATCCCCCAACACTACATCTAAGCGATGCTTA
>JANHGN010025106.1:0-22102 GCA_024605025.1 Megaceryle maxima | reverse complement strand
AGAAGAGACCAGCACCAACCTCTCTACAATGTCCTTTCAGGTAGTTGTAGAGAGTGATGAGGTCTCCCCTCAGCCTCGTCTTCCTCAAACTAAACAGACCCAGCTCCTTCAAATGGTCCTCATATGATCTATTCTCCAGTCCCTTGACCAGCATCATTGCCCTCCTCTGCTCCTGCTCCAGCACCTTGTCTCTTCTATCTCTCTTGTGCCGAGGTACCCAGAACTGGACACAGTATTCAAGGTGAGGCCTCACCAGTGCTGAGTACAGGGGGACGATCACCTCCCTACTTCTGCTGCTCACACTACTTCTAATACAGGCCAGGATGCCGTTGGCCTTCTTTGCCACCTGGCCACACTGCTGGCTCATACTCATTTGCTTGTCAATTAGAACCCCCTAGGTAAGAATGAACCTCTCTGTTTTTCACACTGGTATGCTGACTCCCCTTTTTAATATTATTCTAGAGTTATTAAAGAGACTTAAATGAAGCAAGCCAGTTTTAACAGAAAGAGTTAATTAAAAAAAAAACAATAGTGAAACATATCAAAGTCACTGTATGTTCCCCCATGACTTACTGGCCTGATCTGTTCTTCACAAACTGTTTTTTCACCCAGTGTGTGCAGCCCTCTTCCACCAAGCACAAATCAGACTGAAATATTACATTCATTTACCACTCTATGGGTTACCTTAAATAACTTATTCAAAAACTTTCCCTTTCATGCATCTAGCCTGTCTATTACTTCCCTATTTTCTATTCTATCAGGGGTATTCAAAGTTTAATTCTGGAACACAGTGAATACATCAAGTCCCATTTCCCATTACAAGCAACCATCTCCTGTATCCCCTCTCAAACTTACCAAGATATTAAAACTGCAAAAGTACTGTCCTACTGTCTTCCTGAAAGCCTGCTTTAGAAATCTCACTGTTTCCATAAACTGCAATGATCTAGGCTAAACATTCAGAAATTATGTCAACCATTCTAAACCAATATTTTTCCCTAAATAAAAACAGTGTAAAATACAAGCTCTGGTTCTCAACTGCACCTCAAGCAACAAAATACAGTTCTACCAAGACCAAGGCCTCATTTACAGCTTTCATCTTGGTCCTTCACTATCTTCACGTTATATTGATCTCTTGACCATTCCAACTGTCATCATCAGTAAGAACTGTACTGAAAAAGAATTAGAGTATTGCAGATTTTTTCAAATGCATCTTAAATTAATGTCTTGTGCTTTTTTCTACTGGGCACTACTACTGTTACTTCTGAACATTCTGTTTACTAGAGAAATCTTTTCTGAATTGCAGCAGTTTATAAGTTAATTAAGAAACAGCCTGTTTGTATTACAAAGCTATTAAAATACTAAATTGGTATTTTAAAAACAAAACCTTAAAGTTACAAAACTGTTGAAGAGTATCTTTGAAATAACTGATTAATGTTACACTTTGGTAGGAGGCATACTATATCAATAGGTGTATTAAACCCACTTGGCTTGGAAATACAATAATTTACTGACCAGAGCAATAATAAAATAATCACTAGCATAAGTAGGTAGAAGTTATAACAAAATAAAACATTAAAAATGAGGGGGGGGAGAGGGGAAAAGAAGAAGAGAGAACAATGTAAACCATGAAATAAAACATTATCATAGCTAGAGAAATGTTTTCTTTCTTACAGCTAAGTATGTATTACAGAAGTTTGTATACAATAAAGACAAGAAGTTACACAAAAAGATAAACATCAGTTGGTTTTTACTGTGGAACACTGAATTAATAAAAAATGCTGCTTGCATTCAGAAAAAAAAAATCCAGTATCTCATATTAAACCAGCATCACTGTAAAGGCTTTTCTGGAAACAAACATTGATCATTCCTAAAATGGTTTTGGGACAAAAACAAACAAACAAACAAACAAACAAACAAAAAACCAAACAAACAAACAAAACCACACACCAAAAAAACAAACAACACCAAAAAAACAACAACAACAAAAAGCCCTGTATTTTACAGCTGTTAAGTTTAAGAAGTAAATACCTAGCATATGCCAATTCTGCCTTGGAACTTGAATTAAAAACTTGAAAATTTCTTTTGTCACCTGTCACCAGGAGTAACAGTATTTACACACCAGTGAAGATTTTTTGAAAATACTGAATATGACCTACAACTATTATTTCAGCATAAAACTCAGGATAGAACCCAGTTATATTCCCAGAATTTTGCTGACAATACTAAGGAAAATAATTAAGTCATAAAATAATGCTTTTGTCCTTAAGATGTGCAAGGTTTTCTGTTTAGGTTCTCTCACACACATACTATTAATAGATATACTAAAAGTATCTGTTGGACAAAGATATCCTGATTGAAATCTTTATTTAGACAGAATTTTTAGACACCAATTTAACATTTCTCCCAGAATAAATCAGTAGAGGGTTTTTTGTGCAGCCTTTACTATGCTGTAGGTTAGTTATATAATGACAATAAGTACATATAAAGGAATCCAAAGACTACAACATGCACTGGATAGTTTAAATTTTCTATTGCATTTACTAAAAAGAGGTGTTAGCTGTCTTGAAGCACAATGACAACAATAACGAACAATTTCTGGCAGTTTATATTAAGCTCACATAACCTTTACATCTTCATCTGATCTCTCAGTCCTTCTACACATAGAATCACTGACTACAACAGTATTTTTTTAAGATATGAATATCTGAGCTGCTTGTGTTTTGTTTTTTTTTTACTACTCAGCTGCTACATCTGTTTGAAGATAAAAGTGCATTTCAGAAATCTACATGAATATTCAGATAATAAAAGGAAAGCTCAAACCACTTAGAGACAAGCTGTGCTCAGTAAAAACTCTTTTCAGTCTGCAGAAATAAAGGTTACTACAGCTATGAATATTTTATGGAGATACTGTTTAATAATAAATAGTACTTACTGTTCAGAACTGTTCTTTATAATACAAAGTATTATATCATCTGCTCAATATTTAGCAAAAGTGTACACTAATTTACTGTTCATAAAGCAAATTTATTTTAACACACTGGGATATTTGTGATACTAAATTACACACACACAAAAAGAAAATCCAAGTGATTTACCTGGTGAAGCCTGAGATATGCAAGAGCACTTTAGATTTGAACAACGATTTTGAACAATACCGATTCTTTTAGATATTTTCAGTTATGGATAACAATAAATTAATGTTATCTTGGTACTGATTTTAAAAACAGAAAAAAACCCAAAAATGGTTTGACCTCTAATAAAAATCAGACTCTACCACTTGAAATCTCAAATATTATTTCTCTTTCATATTAGGCCTGTGCATCTTGGCACTAAAAGGAGACTGAGGAAACTTTTTATTCTTATTCCAGAAAGAAAAAAAAACCCCACAAACCAACCAAACAAACAAACCCCCACAACACAAAAATTCAGTACAGTAGCATTTGTCTCAGAATAGTTTAAAACTCATATGTAGTTCCCATGGAGATTTTGCTTGATAAGCTTTTCTTCCTAAAAGCAAAGCATCTCATAGAGATTGTGTCTATGTTCGATTTACCACAGTCCAATTCTGCATCTCATGAGCAATTCAAGCTCCCATAGCATCTACTGATAGATAAGGCCATGTTGGATGGGGCTTTGAGCAACCTCTAGTGAAAGATGTCCCCGCCCACAGCAGTAGGGTTGGAGCTATGATTCTATATGGGTGAGGAGGGGAGAACGCCACACTTAAATAAGCAAGATTGAACATGCAATAACTTGTGGGGAAAAAAGTGTCCATCAAGGATAAAACAGAGGACAGATTTTTACTAGTTGGACAGACTTCCAGAATACTAACATTGCCTTTAATTGTCCTATTATCATAAACTATGTGTCATAAATTAATTAAGGAAAAAACAAACAAAAACCAAAACCAAAAACAAAACAAAAACCCCAAAACAAACAAACAAAACCCCCAAACAAACAAACAAAAAACCACAACAAAAAACAAACCACGAACATACACACAACCAGCCCCGGGGATTCTGCATATACACAGATCTAAGTCTGCATCACTGCAGCAGGTTCATCTACCAGTGAGCTGTCCAACACCTACTCTTTTCTCATGCTTTGCTCAGAACATGTTTATTTATCCTATGAATCAATGCACGGCATCGTAAAATATCCCATCACTAATAAAAGCCAAAGAAAAAACAAAATGCATTTTTTTTTCATTACTGCATTTGATTAATTTCTTGCAAAAATTAATACTAATATTGTGAAAGAGGAAAAAATGTGAAGACAAATTTCTACATTTTGATCTAAAAGTCATATATTCCTAATGATGTAATATTTAACCTTCTGAAGAAATACAGGCTTAATTTAAAGCTTTAAACATAATTTATTTCTTCATCTGTAACTAGTGCAGGTTAATGCAATGTTATGACTGATATACACTACTATAAAACCATCCTCCTTGACATATGTGAACTCTGTTCACAACTGAAGCAGAAAGCCCTGGCTACTAGCCAACAAGAAAGGGTGACAGCTTTTCTGCTGTTTGACAAAGGTCAAAACACTGTAGGTATAAATGCTGGGGAAGATGAGAAAAGAGTCATGTATTATGTTTCTGTAACAAAATATCACTGTTTCGTGAATACTGTAAAAGCTGAGATTAGAAAGATTATGCACTGGCTAACTTTGAACACAGCCTAAAAGTATTCCTATAGCATTTCAATAATACTTGGAAGAAGAAGAGGCACTAACGTTTGTTAATTTTTACCACATCCTACCACTGTATCACAGATATATGTGGAATGCTTTACAAAGAGAACAATCCTACAGCCATCCATCCAGATAAGATCCTCTGATCCATGGGGAAAAGATCTGATGGTAATTCTTAAATGGCCTCATCCTGAGAGCATCAGAAAAAGCAAGCCTCTGGGCAAAAACCTCACAATATTCACAGCTCAAGGAAAGAGAGTACATCTATTTCATTTTAGTTTCAAAATAGGTGTAAGCTCTCATTGAGAACCTAAGGCTGGGAAATCCACTTAGTTCAGCAAGACTGGATACTTATGGGTTAGATAGAAACAAAAATGTTCAATCCAGAGAAAACAGACAAAGGCATTTCTTAGCAGTCCATGAAATCCAACCAAACGGCCTTTTCAGTTAGCCTATAGAGAAGCTACTAACACCCTCAAAATGATCATTCAAGTGACATCACATCATGTTCTGTATAAAAGGAAATGGGTGTTTTCTGAAAATCCTTTTTGTTTGGATTGTATCATCTGGCTCTCTTTCTGAAGGCAAACATTAATTCCTGTGATACCGTAGTTCACTAACAGGCATTTAGAAAGATCAGAAGGATAAAATAAAGAGGGTAATGTTATTTAAAACAAGTAACATTTGGGGGTATGTCATGTCAATACAAGATTTTAAAGCTGCTGTACTGCTACTTCCTTATCCCTTCATTTGAAACACTTTTTTTCCCTGTATTATAGCTTGTATTTTAACTGAAAAGGCCAAAAATGTTGGTTTGTAACAAAAATGTCAAATAGCATTAAGCCATGAAGTCTATAGTCAATTTTGAGGCTTCTCAGTGTTGAAAAGTGAAAAACTGTTGTCTGCCATTTAAAGCAGATGTATGATACTTTTCACACCTCACTCTCAAGGACATGGCAGTAAGCCAGTCAGTCAAGGAAGGAAGCCTGGTTTTATTAAATGTGATCAGTTATAGAGGACTGTAACTTCTTGTAACACTGTTGCATTGAGCAGGATTATTCTTACATGAAGAATAATGAATAAGTTTTTACAATTTTTACAATTACTCCTGCAATTTCAATGCAGACAGACCAAAAGGTCTTCTCTTGAGATTGTAACAGGTCTGTCACCAGTAGAGCTAATAAACTAAACTTCTCCAAGTGTATGCAATCATATCCTAAACTTAACTTCTGTGTGCTGTAACCACCCCCCAAAGAAGACACATTATACCACATCATTTCATGCCTATGCTGGCTCTGCCCTCTGCCAGGCCTAGAGGATTGCAGGCTGTCACATAAAATTCCATTTAGCTCCTTTTTCCCATACAGTTCATTAACTTCAACATAAAAATCTCACCAAAGGTTAAATTCTACAGCATACCAGGACTCTGCTCAGGACACAAGGAAGTGTTTTACTACGGTATAACTAAAGCATGGGCAACGGAACTTCTCCCACACTTGAAGTGTTGTCAGTTGAATAACAAGAGTATTAAGAAGTGAAAAGTCAGGAATCGATCAACTTATCAATAAGAAAACGTTCATGGGAATGAGTTTCAATATTCATATCAAGTCTGAGGGAAAAAAGCTTTAATTTTTGTCAAACAACCCTTCTCTCTTTCTAGAGTTTTTTATTTAGAAATTTAAAGTCCCATGACTTTGGTTTTATTTTTATATATTTTTCTTTTGGGTGCTGTTTTAAAGGTAAGCTCTGAATGGAACAGTCTTTTTTCTTTTAGGAGAAACCTGGGAGAGAACACTTTCAGTTTGAAACAATTGCTACAATCAATAGGTACAATAAACTAAACTAGGTTTAATAAAATATTTAAAATACAGCTGAAGCATCTGTACACAAGCAAATACTTCTAGAAGTTATATACCAAATATAAGCAGTTTTCTTTAGTAAGCTGCTAATATATTTTTAACTCAGTTATGTTATGTGTACCAAAATGAACTACAAGAGGGCCTGACTCAAACTTTAAAGCTGTATGTGATAAATACATACATACAAGACATCAAGATCAAACTACTCAACTTTTAGTTTTCAAAGGCATTTTCTCTTCTAAGACTTTCACTTGAATTACTAGCAGATTGTACACTTCAGGAACCCAAATTAAACATTGATTTCATACTAATTTCATCTTCATTTCCATCTGCACAGTAATTCCCATTAAGCTGCATAAATAACTTTAAGAACAACTATCAGCCCCGTGAGCTTAGAAAATGTTTTTCTCCTAATACTTAATAAAGTAATTTTCACAATTTCTTATTCAGCTTTAACGTGTTTTTTAATTACTTTCATTTCCCTTGCTTGATATAACTCATTAGGACTTTTTACTGTGGCCATATATCCCCTGAGTTCCATAAGCATTCTGTCTTATTCATGACAGTAAAGCTACCAAATCAAGCTCTAAAATGCTTTCAAGTTTAAAAGTTTATTCGTATCATAAACAGTGGAGTCTTTTCCTCTTTATTTATTGCACTTACATTTGGAACAAACAAGACAACTATATGCACAGAAGCCAGCTCACACATGGAAGGATAGCCGGGTTTAACAACAAACAGTTTAAATAAATACTGCATCCTCTGACATCAGGATATTCTGTTTAATACAAACATTGACAAACTTATTCCTGCAAAAATCAGAAGAGCTTTTGAAGGCAATTTATAAATAGTCACTGAAGTCAACAAACACTGACCTCTGCCATGTGACTTGTGTGATCTTGATCTTCATTGCACAGTGAGGTCAGAAGGCTATCAAGATAGTTTTATCTTCAAGAATTATATAAACCCATTTATATAACAAATAATTCTGTTAACAAAAGCTAAGTTAAAATTTCTGAGTGGAAGATTTTTGTACTACATATATATGGCATTGAAAGTTTCTGTACAACGTGAAATATCTGAAGTTGGTGCCAAATTTTACACCTAATGTTTCTAATACTCTTAATTGGTCTGAGGGATGAAATTATGTACTTTGAAACCAAACATTCCTTTCATAATGTCTGGATTTGTATGTAGTAGAAAGACTTGCTATTAAGTAAGCAAAAACCCCACACTTTCACCATTTTCATCATCTCTGAAGGGATATTTAACCTGAAATGTAAAAGCAAAATGTTTTCAGTTGTTAGTTATTATTCACAGCTGGGTTCCTGTGGGAACATCTTCTGCATCAGTGTTGCCATAGTTATTACTATAGAAACCTCTGAATGCAATGGAGTAAAACCTGTTGAAACTATTGTACCATTAATGCTCCATTCAAAATACCAACAAAGGATAGAAAATACGCACTTATCTTTACTTCTTCCAGTAGCAAGTTATGTTTTCTAATCCTTTCCATATAAATACAGTAAATATATTACAGTTGTATAGGAAACTTTGTTTTTCCACAGTGTTTTATGAAACTATAAGGAATAATATAGTTTGTTCCAGTAAGTCATATCAGAGAAGTCTTTAACAAATATGCCAGAGATTATTTGCTTTCAAAGAACATTTTTGAGCTATTTGACCTTGCACATATTGACATCTAACATTGTCATCACATAAGCCTGTACAGTATTGATGGGTCATTTCCCCCCCTTTCAGTGCGAATACAGAGAGCACCAGAAGACAAAGGCAATATTCCTACTTATTGCAGCAGCTGAAATAAGAGAGTCATAAACCACAAGAGAAGAAATTAAATAGAAGGTGATCTCATCAGTGATGATGGAAAATTATTTACTGTTTCTTTTATGGTCAGTGATACCAGAACTATGTTGGTAGCCATGATAGTGACAAGTATGTAAGATAAGTGGTCCTACTTCTTTTCAGCATGTGAAATCCAACAAAAAAAATGCTATTCTATACCCTGATGAAAAACTGTTATGAAAAGAGTTCAATACTCATCCAATACTCTCCTGTCCTGGTTTTGGCTGAGACAGAGATAATTTTCTTCCTAGTAGCTGGTAGTGTACTGTGTTTTGGATTTAAGATGAGAATAACGATAACACATTGATGCTTTAGTTGATGTTAAGTAGTAATTATCCTAAGTCAAGGACTTTTCAGTTTCCCATGCTCTGCCAGCAAAGAGGCACACAAGAAGATGTGAGAGGAGCACAGCCAGAACAGCCAACCTGAACCAGACAAAAGGATATTCCATACTACAGAATATCATGCTCAGTATATGAACTGGGGGAACTGTCCAGGAGGACCCATCACAGTGCATGTATTGGGCGTCACAATGTCAGCTGGTGATGAGCAATAGCACAGTGTATCACTTGTCCTTCTTGGATTTTATTTCTCTTTTTTTGTTATAATAGTAATGAAAAGGAAGATAATACTATATTTTATTTAAATTATTAAACCGTTCTTATCTCAACCCATGAGTTGGGGTTTTTTTCTGCAATTCCCCTCCCCATCCCATGGATTGGGGGCAGGGAGCAAGCAAGTGGCTGCACAGTGCTTAACTGACAGCTGCAGTTAAAACACAGCATCTCCCCACCTCAAACTAAAGTGGGGCCTTTTGCATTAAATACATTAATGGTGGTTTAACAGTGCTGCAAGATTCATTGACAGCATTATTTGTCTAATAGCCCTATAGGCAGACCTTCCAACCTTGACAACTTCAAACTGAGCAAGAATAGGTATGCAGCCATGTGATGAGTCAACTGCTTGGAAGAAGTGGCATGGCAATGAAGAACACAGAGAGCTCAGCCTTGCACATCTGATGCTCCAGTATGGGCTCATTGACAAGCATAAAGATTAGTAAGAAGCTGCTCTCTCATTCCTAAGAGAGTATGGTGGCACAGAAATTAAGTGAAGCAGCTGCCACATCCTATGCATGCATGTGACCTCCTGATCTCAATCAGATCATAAAGAACAGAGGTACAGCACTGAGCATGCATCATAACCACAGAGGCACCATCTTCTTTCAAGAAGACACCACCTCTAAGACCCCACACACTCACTCACATTCTGCAAGAGGCAGAGGCAATGAATATTGGTTTCCTGTGGAACAGGCCCTATGTTTCATCCCACACCTCAGCACACACTGTCTCTTGTTACCTCTGTGACACTCTTGCCATGAGAACGCTGTGGTTAACACAGAGCAACACTTCTGCTGGTAGGCTCCTGCCCAAAAGACAAAATGATCATGCTCCGTCAGCCTTCCTCACAATGGTGGTACTAACTGGGGCCTCACACCTCCACCCATATAGACAACTAGATTAAAACTTGAGTTTATTTGCTCTGATATTTTTTATACCTTTATAAAAATGAAACCGGGCAACAAGTTAAAAAGTTACTGGCAAGAGATAGACAGCACAGTCATATGCCATTTCCTGAGGAAAACAGGCTTTCTTTAAACCACATACATACATCTTTCTGCAAATCTGACTTTTCTAGGTACCTTAAGAACCAAAGTAAATAGTTTTGTCACTACCAGCTCCCACTCCCTGCTATGCCCTCCTGAAAAAGATAACAGTTGAAGGGTTTAGTTTGGTTGTTTTTTTCAAATCAAAATGTCATAATTTTTTTCTTCAAGTATACCTACAGAAAGGGGAAAAAAGTCTGTTATTCTCTGAATTATGATAATGAATCAACCACCTTGCTCAGGGAAAAAAGTAACATCATTTTCCCCAAAGTTCATTGAATTAGATGGCTGTTCTCAATAGAGAAAAACTGAAAATCACTAGCAAGTGAAAAACAATGTTAAACCTAAACCATAAAGAAATATATATTAACACTGTGTCTGATATGTAACCAAAAGCTTTAAGATGATCATTCTAAACTTGACTGCAACTTGAAAAGAAAATGGAGAAAAGAAACATTATAATATTGTCTTTAAACGGAAACCTGATCAAAGCAATTACAAACTCGGTCTAGTAGAGTGCAGAGTTGCAGTAAACTTGTAATAATACACAACTCCTACTGTGAGCAAAAACCTCAACCAACAGAAATTTGCCCTATAGTTCATTCAAGGTTTAACTGACTGCTACAATTCTATTAATACATTAAATTACCATATAATACATTTATTGTAAGCATGCTCTGGTATCATGAGTGTAAATCTTTGTACACCAGATTATAACGTCTGATAGACAACACCACATAATAAGAGTGTGTTCTGACACCTTTACAACAGCTTCATACAAACTCCTTTCCACTCTTACACTTAAAAGCGTATGAGTCACTGTTTCAAGAACCTGAAATTCTAGATATCTGACTTTCAAATAAATACATGTATGTGGAATGTTTTCCCACACAAGTTAGCACTGACAAACAAGGAAATTAATGTGCTTTATTAAAATTTCCACTTCATGAAGTTTGTAACAAAGCAAGAAAACAAGCATCCATACTGATCCCAAATTTTGTTCAGTAGCACCAAAGTTTTGTTTACCTGAGCAATTTCTAAACTGCTTGAGTAGGCTGAGAAAAAATGTTAGCAGCTTCCTCGGGGAAAAGGCAGCTTGTTGTTTCATCAGACTACTAACTATCCTCAACCATACTCCTAGCAGATGCAAAATCCTAAATCAGCTGTGATCTGATGATGGATGAAACAGTTCCTGGGACCACCAACACCTTGAGAAAAGAGAGTGTCACAGATTCCTTGCTGGACAAAACCCATTATTTGGATCACTGATTAAAACAGCTTGAGTTGAAATGGGCACGGAAGTAACACTCAAGATCTTTGATGGAACTTAACATAAAACCATTTCCTTTAAATAAGAACACCAGAGATTCAGAATAGAAAACAAGTTTTTGTTGGCTGTAGAGTCGTTTGTCAACCTTCCTACCTGTCCTTTATGACAATTATGTGTTTCTGTAGAGAGAACTCAGTTGCTGACAGGCTTTAGGCTGAAGCATCATTGCAGAAAAACATGATCACATCCTATCTGTACTGTTTATTAGAAAAACAAAGAGAAAAAATATTCATGGGCTGTGTTCCTCAGGGAGGCAGGGACAGCTGCTTCAGTTGCATGAAGCTGCCACACTAATAGAGGAATATAAGAAACGGCTATGCTGTTTATGACCACAAGTTATTGCATACAGTTTTGTACAGAGTAAGGGGATATTTCACGGTTGTCTTGTTGTGAACAGGCTAGACAGGAGCTGTGAAAGAGACCTCCTCAGGTTGTCAGGAGAAAACTATGCAAAGCACATACACAGACCTGAAGGGCACAGCTGGTCATAAAAAAGTGCTGTCTTACATGCACAGCATACATGCACACTATGAGCAAAACTATATAGGAATAACCTTTAAAGAGGAAAAGAAGAAACAGTTCAGGTGCTAGGAGAATTCAGCTTTTCAATACCTTGATGTAAACACTAAAAAACTACAATGAAACAAAGTATTGTAATATTAAGTCCTCCAAAGCAAAGGACAAACACCAGAAAGTGAGGGAAGTTTGTCTAAGCGTTCAATAAAAAGAAAGCTTTATATATTTTTGAATACCCTATGTAGTCACCAAAGAAAAATGAGACAACAAACATCAGTTCACCTACTGTTGGTAAATACAGCCCCCTGCTGCGCAAAGTACACCACTTTGGATCGTTGTATACATTTCACCACATCATATTCTGACAGACTGGAAGGCAAGAGTTGAAGGGGTTTATTATCATTCTGTTATTTCAGGAAGAATAAACCAGCAGATTAGCAAATAACTGACAGTGTTTAAGGATAAACGAATCTAGCCTCCTAAATCCTAACTTTTCTTCCTCCTTCCTTTGTATTTACATTGGTGGGCATTTCACACTATTTTCTCTGTCCCCATGTCAACACAGCACAGAGGAGAAAGAGGAAAGTTTGTTAGGTCAGTTTTCAGTTCAAAAAAGGAGGGATAACTGAAGGAAGAAAAAAAACACTTACAGAATGATGGCACAGAAAGGATGCTATATACAAATAAAAGCTTATCATCACTTTTCCTGCCTGCACTTTGATACAAACCACTTATTGATTGGTAGTTGATTTATGTGACTTCACTTACTGCTTTAATTTAGACAAATAACAGATACAAGAGCAATGGAAACATGCCTAAGCAAGCCCAGTTACATCTTGCCAGATCTTAGAGTTCTGCATTGTAAAAATATAATACAATATAAAGTTTTGGATATGAATATTTCTAACGAAATTGCAGCAATAGAATTGTTATAACAGTAAATTAAATATTCTCCTTTTTTTGTTTGTTTGTTTGTTTTTTGTTTGTTTTTTTTTTAAATGAGTGCACTGTTTGGGGTTTCTTTTTTTAATCAATTAGGTCACATACACCTTGCATTATAATCTATAGAATAAAAACTACATTACATGGCTTTCGAGATAGAACCATCTTTATCCTACTGTATGGTGTGGGGCAGGGGAGACACCAAGAACAAAACAAAAATGAGAGCTCTCCTTCTTGGAGGTAATTTGCTGCTCTGAAGTATAGCAGTAATTTAATTCACTTTTTAAGATACAGCTTTAGAATCCATTTTTTAAATGAAGACTTAACTAAGTGGAAAAATACAGTTAGCTTCTGGCTTTCACCACTGAGTGTAAAACATGACAGCGAAGATGACGATACAGCAGGAAACTGTACTTATATTTCTGATGATAGATCAGGTTAGTTTTTCTCAGTTTTGCTCTATGCTTCTTAGAATGATATCGAACATCAAAGTCAAGGGGAAAAAAATACGCATTCTTAATAGTACCAAATATAAGGAGATATTCTGAAACATTTACAGGTATTTTTGATAGTGAGTAACACACCCACTCAGATACTAAACAGCTCTTCTATTACAACTTCTAAGATTTTCATTATATAATGTTTATTGTTTAAGATTCAAGTACCACATCATTGAATATTTAATTTAGCTAGAATCAAACATTTTCGGTAAAGAAATGAAAATTAAGGCAACTGCATTGGGTCTGACTGAGCTGGAGTTAATTCTCCCCATAGCAGCCCTCCCACTGCTGTGCTTTACATTGAGAGCTGGAAAGGTGCTGGTAACACCCCTGTGTTGTGGCTACTGCTGGGCAGGGCTCAAACAGCACCAAGGCTGTTTTTTAACACTCCCCCTGGAGTTGGATGGGGTGGACAAGATCTTGGGAAGGGACAGAACTGACCCAAACTGACCAAAGGGATATTCCATACCATATGACATCAGCTGAACTATAAAAGCTAGGAAAAGGGGGGGTAGGGGCATCGGCTTGTCCTCCAGAGCAACTCCTACGCATTTGGAGACCTGCTTTCCAAAAAGGGCCAGACGTCACCTGCTGATGGGAAGTAAAGAATAAATCTTTGTTTTCTTTTGCTTCTGTGTGTGGCACTGCTTTGCTTCTTCGTTAAACTGCTTTTGTCCTAGCCCATGAGTTTCAACTTATTTTCTTCTCCCTGGTCCAACTGAGAGGAGGCAGGGGGGAAGTGCTAGAGAAGTTCGGTGGGCACTTGACATCCAGCCAAGGTCAAACCACCAAAGCAATGCGAAAACATTGACCAATACAAGAATTTTTCATATGCTATTGACAGAAGTTATTTTTTCCATCACTGGAATAGACTATAAAGGAGGGAATTAAGTATTGATAATTATTAATTTTAATAATAATATTAATAATCATTGTATATAAGAATATAAAAGCCATGTAACTAGCCTGTTCACTAAGGCTTATAGACTGTTCACTAAGATTTATAAACAAGATACCATTGAGGGCAGCCTAAATACACTGTTACCTTTTAGTCGACATTACATTGAAACAAATGAGGTATTTCAGAAAAAGTTTGCTCCAATTCCTGAGGCTAGCAGCTATAAGAGACACATATAACTGTGAAAAAGCAGGTAGAATACAGTAGTCATAACCAAACATGTAGCAAATGTCTCAAGAGATGTAATAAGAGAAATTATCTAAAGTATGACCTAGAGAAAATATAATCACATGTAGAAAATGCAGATGATAGCTTCATCCAGGAAGCTGTGATCTTTCACCAAACGAGAAAAAAATAAAGCCCTTTCAAACTCCCCCACCTCCCCCCAACTAAGTATTACCTATAAGCCTTAGCCCAGTAAGATGGCTTTTGAAGTAAGCAATCAGTTAAGTCTCACCTCTGTTTATGTACCGTTATGCAGTTTCAGAATAAAGCAAAGGGCACGGTGGGAAGGGGAAAGGAGATGAACAACCAGAAACCAGAGGGAAAACAGAGGGACACCAGTGGGTTCAACACCGAATGCAACTTGTTCCTCGGCCTAGCTGAAGAAAACAGCCTCTCTCACGTTCGTCCCAAGCCTGCCACCTTGTGGGATTCAGACTCTGTCCAGCATCCAAGCTGAAAGCTTTTTCTTCATTCTTAAAGCTTCAATCAAGATTTTTTTTTTTTTTAAATCCCATCCAGGATGAGGACATGCAATCCATACCAAGTTTCATAAGGCACGATGATTAAACATATGTTTAAACTTGTATTTGCCTCTGGGGCGTATTTTCTTCAGTTACAAAGCCCATTTCGTGTGTACATGAGACTTTAGTCAGCAGTTGGCGACTGCTCTTACTTTAACCATTTCAGCACATTCTCATCTCTCACTGTTTCTGGGTGTGCTACAGAAGCTGATACGAGTCATCCTCTCCATGTTCTACATCACTCCCTGGACCTTCACCCACTTCCTTTAAGGGACTGGCTCTCAGGCTGCAAGTCCCAATGCAAATGATTCCTCCATAACAATTTTCAATTCTACTACTCCTTTTATGGGCAGAGAAGTACATGAAATGAACTATGAAAGTTAGGTAACAAAGAAGTAATTTATCTATCTGTTTTATTAGAATGTGTGTCATAATTGTTAGGTTATGCTAACTATCCTGAATATTCTTCAGTTTTCCAATCCTGAATATTTTTCAGCTTTCCAAGAAGAGTATTTCCCATCTTTGCAATTAGATGTTACTAGAAAGGCCTCTTGCAAATAACATTAACACTTGAGATAGATAGATTAATTAATCTACAATTTACAGGACTTGCTTTTTGCAAATGTAACCTTGTATTCTCCAAACATGTTTGTGCACTTTGTAATCACAAACATCTGCAGTTAAACTGCACTTGACTAGAGCCATTTTAATTCAGTTCTTCAGGACAAGTCATTTCTACTGATTGAACATGGTCATAGGAGAAACAGGGAAAGCTGTTAAACTTCTCTTCTCACTCTGATTCCAGACACATAATTCTTCCTTCATCAGTTAGCAGCTGGCAAAAGCTGCAACAGAATTACCATGATTTCTGTCACAAAACCTTACTTCCCACACAAGTTAGGAGTCAGCCTGGGTACCTATCTGTCTTTGAGCTATAGTATGCAGCAATTTAGCTACCCTCTTCTGATCCTCATTAAAGGAAGAAGGGTTGTGTGATTAAAGCCACATTGCATTAAGGTATCTACCACAGGGTATCTACATACTACCTCACCATGAAAATGCAGATTTTCAGCTGCTCAGCACTGTTTCCCTATCTTCTGCTCACATTGCAGTCATGGGCATGTCAGTTCAAACATCTTTTTTATCCCAGTTGATCCTGTTATCTCTATTTGTTGGGTGGTTTTTTTAAAAAGCAGATTTAAAAAAAAAAAATATTAAAAAATGCTTCAAATGTATTTTGCACAATACCCCAGAAGATCTACTTTATCTATACCAAAGAGTTTCCAAAATTTAAAGCTCAAATAAAACAATAATCAACAGACATTAACATAACTCAGATGTTCAGGGAGTGATCTGGTATCCAGCCACTGGGCAGAACTTCATTGTAGAACCATTTTTTTTCTTAATAACTAAAATCACATTAAAAGCTAGCTGTGTGACTCTAAGCCTGGTGGGTCCTAAATAAGTCAAGGACTAAAAATAGGTTTGGCTCAACAACAGCTGTTATCAACCTAGAATTACAAAAGTGAGAAAGCACTTCACAACTGAGATCAGAGTTCAGCCACAGTAAACCCAACCACTACAGGCTGAATGGACTGTATTGCAATAGATACGCTACATAAATATTTCTAGGCACATGATCTGTTTTCTGGAAAGTGTGAGAGTGCAGCTAAAAGACATTTAGGGCAGTTTGAAGCTTTCCCTCCTCCATCTACCCTCTTGTCCCCATCTTCCACCCTACACACTGGGTTGTTTTAAATGCTAATCTGCATTTCTTGACTTTTTGTCACTCTATTTTTATTTCTTTTTCCCTTGCTTTTTTGTTTCTCTCTCTTTTTTTTTTTTTTCTTCCCACTCTCTGTGACATAAAACAAGGCTTGTGTCCTAAAGAAAATGTGCTATTAGAAGCAGGCTGGCAAAATTACTGTCTTCAGCACTCTAAGTCATTTTTTCAGTGGAAAATCTTTTAATAATACACTCAAGTTAATTTTACAATGAATTAGTCCCAGTAAAGTCAACAGAACTTCATGGTGTTCATAGTATTCAACAAACTGGGTATCTTCACTGTTCCAATTTTAACTTTGTGACACTGTATACAATACTTAAGAACTGACAAGAGGGATTTGATTCTAAGAAAAATGTCTTTCAAGTAATCTTATATAATTCCTGAACTGGATCTATAAATTCTTACAGCTTCATATTGCTCCACTGAAATCAATACTCTGGCTACACGAGCATTCCTCCTTCCTTTGATTAGACAGCTACATACTGCATGTATATTTTCTGAAGCCAGAAATGTTTTTTGAACCATTTAAAATAATGTTCACATATGAAGCTTTTCACAAGCCCTAGGAAACAAGTATACTGCATACTGCATCCTGTTATGAAACAGTACCAAAAATAAAGATCAAAGATACATTTTTATTCATAAAGCTAATGTATTAAAATAATTATTATCTAAAGGAGTATGAAATTGGGTCCATTTATTTGAGATTACTTTTCTTTTTCTATTTTGTAACTATTTTACTCTTTCAGGTTAAAACCCATTATCTTTGGCAAAGAAGTACTTACAAAGCGGTCAAAAGCTGTGAGTCCCCACTTTGGTCACTGTATCCTACCCTACACTTACTACAGTTTTTCACCCTCCAAATTTTACTCAACAACAGTATGCAAGGCTGTGCTACATATAAAACTACTGAAATAAAATTAATCTCATTTGGGGAAAGGAATTTTTAACCAAAATTATGTTAATCTAATACACAGAATGAACCAGTATAGCACTGGCACAACAGAGGTGGTGGAAAGTAATGGTGAAAATAGGACTGGAGAGGCTACAGTGTTTTAAATGAGCTTCACTGCAAAAGCCAGATTTATTGTGACGCTTCACTCCTGAATGTTTTCCCAATTTAAAAAATAAAATTAAATTCTGGTATGCTTCAGTTAATTATTTCCTGTGTCTATTTATAATGTTCTATTTCATGTTTCTAAGAAAAAAAAAAAAAAGGAAAAGAAAAAAATGAAGACAACAACAGCAAAAGTAACAGCTTTGGTCCTAATTATATTCCACAATATACCACATCCCTTGCCTAGGGAAAGGAACAGCCAAGCACCAAAAAGACCTGAAATCATAAACTCTGAAGAGCCAAAAGTAAGAAGAGTTCTACTGTCTTCATCAATCACTTATGACATTAAGAAAAAAAAAATATCTTTTTTGTGACAAAAAGTTGCATTTATTTTAACTTGCACAAGCTTTTCTTGGTTAACTGTCACTGAGTAAAGCAAATCATTAATTTGCTAACTAATTACTTGGATCTAAAATTTTTTTTAAAAGGCATAAGAAACTGGGATCCATGAAAGTAATTTTAATAAGGTTTGGATTGTCAAGGTGAAGAATCCAAATTTAGTTTAAAATTACTAACTTACTTCTTGTTGATGGGTGTTTTTTCCACTTCTTTTGACAGGCCTTAGTGAAAAGTTTCAAAATTTCATTATAATGATTAAATACAGCAAGTGCCATGATTTCATATATAGAAGCCACATTCTGGATAGCCACACCACTTAAACTGCTGGAAGAAAAAGAAAGTAAATCCTTGGTGTAGGCTTGGGTGATCTACTCAAAATCAGAGACAGAAGACCATTGGTTTTTTCCCCCTTTTTAAATAGCAAACTCCAGAGAAGTTTATGACTTGGACTATTTAAAAAGTAAGGGGGGGGGGGGGGGGGTGTGGAGTAAATCTCTTTCTGGAACACAGTACACAGTTACTTATTCCCTAATATTTGTTTCTGGCAAATATTTATAGTTTTCTTATCAGGGGTAACGGCACATACTTAACTAAAGGAATGAATATTGGATTGTATAAGTAATACATGCCTGAGAACAAAACATAAACTTGCTTCAGCATTCCTCCATATAGCTGGTCTAGTTTTAAAGATAGCAGAAGCCAGGTGCACAAGAGTAAGTGTGCAGTCCATATATCCCTGAATCTCTGTATTTCCATATTGTACTACTTTCTTTCCTGCCCCAAAATCTCAACCACATTAAATTTACAAGATAAATTTCTAGAATCGCAAGGACAGCCCCATGAAAGACATCATTTTTTATCTCCTCATGTTCCTTTCCTAGAATATCCCTTTAAATAGGAGCAGTGCAATGTCTTGTAATGGTTATCTAGCCCTCATATAGATAATGCCAAGCTGAAGGGATTGTTATATTAATAATGAGCAAGAAAAGTAGGCTCTTCAACTTTGTGAGAAAACCTTGAGGCATCTTCCTGCAGAGACTGTTTCAGACATGAGGCCACAGACACATGTAAGGCAGATGGCTGACCCAGTCTCATCAGGAGGACTGCACAGCCACAGCTGCACGACGAGCAGCAGTGCTGTGCATCACACCAGCCAATGTTAGGAGTTAAGATCCTGTCAGTGTCTCTGCACCCTAGATATGTTCACACTAACATATGACAGTAAACGTTTCTCTTTCAATGTATGCCATTACAAAGCTGGTTTTTGCAATTAGTGTTTGTAATACCCAAGTTTAATATCATTTGTCTTTCTTCTCACTATATAGACTGGAGATTCAACAGCTCCCCTTCCCCAAAAGTCACCAAAATAATAGTTAAAAATTGTCATTTTCTCTACAGTAACTTTATTAAAAAACAAGTTATTCTTCTATAAAAGTTTAGTGCAGAAACTTGACTGTAATTCCAGCCCCTGATGAAGCACTAACTCTTAAAAAACAACAGAGATTCCACAGTAAGTGGAATCTTAAGTTCTCACATAACTTAGGACTGTTACTTGCATGCCACTGTGCTCTCAGCCAAGATAAGCACCAGTAACCACATGCTTTTATAGATTACAAAAACACTTCCATCACAGATTGGAAAGGAAAACTGAAACCAAAACAACCTAGCTGTTACAGCAGCAGGCAAACAATACACAAAAAATGATTTAAAGACATTTCTGTCCCCAAACCCAGTTTAAGTCAAGTTATAATTATAAATACACCAAGAATGCACTGGAGTCCACATGTAACAATGCTTGTTTGGTTAGTTTTAAAATGTACAGATTTATTTCTTCAGAGCCTCTGTGTAGACCACCTGGACCACAGCTGCAATGTCAGGATCAGCCAACAGTCTTGGCTACAAGTCTTAGCTACAAGTGCAGTGAATTGGGATGATTAGGCACTTCCTAACCATACCTGAAACTCCTGCTGCCTGACAGTGAGTTAGGACTATTAGGCACTCCCTAACTCTACCTGAAACTCCTGTTGCTTGGGAAAGTCCTGCTGCTTGGATCAGAGCCCACTCTGGAAGGAGACAGAAATACCTTACAAGATTTGTAAGCAAATGAAAAAAAAATGCTGACCACAGCCAATTATCTTGCAATCCTATAAATAACGATCCTAAATAAGACCTTTAAGAACTCTCCAGGATCACAGCAGGCTGTGACCCAGTATCTCCTCCTGAGCTGGGACACCACTCAGGGTAGATTTTGCAAAGATTTCTAAAAGTACATTTCACGAGGATTTTGAAGAATACATTTTCCGAGGATTTCCAAGATCATCTGCTGATAAAGGCTAACAAAGGGATCAAAGATCATCTGCTGACAAATGCTGATGAAGGAGAATACTAATTCACTACAGTTCGATTTTGTGAGGTTTCAAACATCATTTGGTAACAGTAATTTACGAGAATTTAGACGGAGAAAAAAAATCTCATAGGTTAACTTCTATATCTCTGTGTGTGCTTGTGTGATTAGATTTAGGAATCTTTGTTGTGAGTCTTGGGTGAACTGTGCCATTTTCAACTCTAAGTCACTATGCCAATTACAATAAATTTTATTAAATCACTATGATAATTGGTATTGTTAAAAATCATACAACCTCATCTTGTGATTTACCATTAATAGTGGTAATAAATCTTAAATTTCTGCTACCTCAAATTTACGTAGAATCAATAATCACTCATCCACAATCAAGCCTCATGACAGGCAGCTTTCAGAGAAATTTCTTCTAGAAGTGAAGGTGATTGTCATAGAAATACAATAGCATTGCATACTCAGTAAGCAACATGACAGAGGACCTGGAGACAGAAATGGAAAGCTAAGGCACCACAAACTCAGTCATGGAAGACATCTAAAGCCCCAAATGTCAATTATTAGTTTTAAAAAGCCGAAATACTTCCTGACTTAATCAGGAAGAAACAAGGTGCCAGCTTGCTACTTTAACAGTAAGCACAGAGAAATTGACACAGATCCCACTTGCTTCCTTCTCTTTAGTTCCTTTCTTGCAATTTACAATATTAAGAAACTGAGAATCTGCCAAATCAGTAGCTTCCAGAATTTCAAGGCTCTCAAGCCTTTCTTTGTTCAAGCACTCTTCCATAATAGCTCAGATAGTGAATGGTCATAACATCAATTACTATCGGCTACATTTCTCAGTATTCCTGCTTATCAAGAACAGCTTAATTTGGTTCACACATGAACTCTGCTGTGGCACACTGCAGTTGCCAGACATTCACAGCCGTCATGCTAGTACTCCCCTGAGTATTTTTTTGTTTGTTTTTTTGGCTGCTGTGATCTTGTCTATGTTGAGGGAAAAAACAAACAAACAAATAGAAGCAAGTGAAGCACTGCAAGTTGGAGAATTCAATTAACTTTATCTACTAAAGGTACTAAACTATGCAGATATGAAATACTGATGAAATGGAATTGCTGAATCCTTACTAATCCTAACTAATAGTCACATGTTCACAAAAATAAAACAACTGAGAACCTATCAGAACATAAACATGCTTCAAGAATCAGACAGTGAAAAAAACAATAATAAATGCATGATGCAGCAATGTAGTGAAACACAGCACTTTATTAGGCCAAGAAAAAAATTTATTAATCTCTAGAACTCACAAAATCCCACAATATAAAAAAAAAGAAAATTAGAAAACTTCAAATGGTGGAGAATGGCTAGAAGACAAGGGCCATGTACCTTTAAAGGAAATGCTTTCTGAAGCAAGATGTTAAGCTCAGCAGT
>JANHGN010025105.1:67282-92859 GCA_024605025.1 Megaceryle maxima | reverse complement strand
GAACTTATAAAAACCTGCAAGGGAGCTGTTTGTAAAAAAATTAAAAAAAAAAAAAAAAAGAAACAAACAAACAAAAATAAAATTAATAAAAACCCCATCCCCTCCCCCCTCAAACAAATAGGGTTGGGTTTGAACTTTTTTTCCCCCATACTTTGCTACATTGATCAAAATCAAATATCCCCTAAGGTCCATGAGTACAATCAGTACAAATACTACACTTGTTTTTAAACTGCAGGTTCAGTTGTAGGAGGGAGGAAAAAAACAGCAGCTCATTGTAGATCCATATACAAGAAAGCCATAGTAAACTGCTCTACATGCTAAAAATTACAGCAAGCCCCTGTCTGCTACATAGCATGATCTTAGCAGGTTTTCCTTTTCATTTATTCATATATATATCTATATGTGTGTATATATATATGTATAAAAATCGTGCCCTTTTTCACTGCAACATGACATCTGGGTGGAAATGTAACTTGTTACAACAAATTTTTTTATGTATACTGCAAGAAGTCACTCAATATCTGTGGATTTAATAAGTAACCTCACACCACAGGAAATATTTAATAAATCAAAAAAAAAAAAAAAAACCAATATTGTGACAGAAGACCTTCTGTCTCAGTTCTTTTCAAAACCGAAGTCCAGCAGGAAACTGGTCCCAATGTCCACGAGGGGTTCTCCGAAGAAGCTTCAGTTTGCTTAACCGTTTTTTATTTTAGTGTTCACAAGTTTTTGAACGACTTCAAGCCGTTTTCAGTTTCAAGTCTGTTTCTTCCTCTCTCACAAAGGTGATAGTCTGGTACTAATCCATCTGAGTGAGGAAAAGAAGAAAGTGGCTGCAGTTGCACAAAAGGGTCCCCAATTCCACATCTGCAGAGAGATATGGAGTCGCACGGAGCTCCAGGATCTTAGCTTTTTTCCTTTTCCTCCTTGTAATACAGAGTCCTTTCGTACAAGTCCTGTAGTTGGTACCTTCCCAAGTACCAGCCAGTCCTGCTTCAAGAGACGACAAAGCCACAAGTTAAAGTGAAAAGGACCAAGGCAGAAGTTCAGGTCAATTTCTATCTGATCCATCATACTTCCAGGAAACGGGAGCTGCTGGACTTGGAGTGGAAAGGCTCAGACCACATGCGACGTAGATCGCCCTAGGCAGGAAGACAGCAGAAGGACCACGCCCTCAGAAACTTTAAAGTCCACTTAGAATTCGGATTTTAAAATGCATAAATAATTGCAAGCAGTTCTTAAAGCAAATCTATTCTTCGTCTGTTTTGCAAATTGCAATAAAGACAGTACAAAATAAATCCTTTCCCTGTCAGGCCTGAACATCTTATTTCAATGGCAGATGTACCCAAAAGGGATTTCTGATGGGAAGGAAATACTTATGCAGGTGGAAAATTCTGCCCTTTCATGCGCTCTGCCCTGCAGAGTGCCAGCTGTGCTTTTCAACAACAGCCCTCTAACAGGGATGGAGGGATTTTAAGAATCTTCAAATTTCAGTTCAGAACAGGTGACTGGAAAGAGCTAAACAAGGATCTGCCTCTCCAATCTCTGCTTGACCTTTGTGCATGCATTCTTTCATGACCAGCTGGTGAGGCCAAACTGAATTATTTCATTAAAATGGCGTTTAATACTTCAGAATTTAGTTAGTTTATAATTACTGGTACTTTATGGACATAAATTATCTTCTATTTCAGGAACTCGTCTCTCACTTAGTCCTCCAAAATGAAGATTAACCCCAGCAGCAGTGGTACATCAGTTCTGGGCCAGGGCTGTTAAGGACACGCGTCATCCTCATGAGAGCTGCTGCCCAGTGCAAGAACACCGAGCCCGCTTCCAGCTGACCCTCAGAGCTTCCGGCTATGAACGGATAATCCCGTCTTACCTTTAAATAGGCCATGGTGAGGAGCGGCAATAAAGTAAATGGTACCAAATAGAGTAGGGCAGGTTGGGCTGCCCGGTGAATACGAGAAGCTACTGTTGCAGTTAATAGACCTGTAAAAGAAAAAGGTGACTATAACTATATTTAGATTGCATGTGGATGTTCTGATCATTTCATCCACACATGGCTTCCTTTCTCACCATTTTGAGAGACAGGCTGTGGAATAGTTTCTTATCTGTGCTTTGCTTTCCCTGAATACAACTGAAACAAACAAAACAGTGAAAAATTATTCTATTTTAATATTAGTCTGTGTTGAGCCACTTGCTCCAGTTTTGAATCTCAAAGACTGAACTAAAAATAACTCAAAGTGCAACAAAAGGTGAAGGGGCGGAAGTTGAATGCACCACTCTGAAGTCCTCCTCCAGTGCTGGTACCTCTTGAAGACTGTCAGTCTGAGGCCCCCAGCCTGAGAAACGGGCTGATAGGAAGGGTTGTGCACACCAGGCATGATTTTCCTGGATACTTGCCGAATGGGAATATAAAGGGAAAAGCAGGGCGGGAGAGGAGGAAGGCTATTAGTATGAAATGATCTTTACTTTTCATCCTCGGCACTGCAGATCAGGATATGCACACACATGTCCTGACCTTAGGGCAAAATGTGTTTCATGTTAGGAAAGCAAGGGATGGCTACAGCAAATTATAAAGAGCATTCCAGTTGTGACTATTTATGATTTTCTGTATGTACTAAAATGTCAAAAGTGTCATAAGCATTAACAGCAGAATACAAAAATGCAGGAATTAACTAGAATTTCCTTCTATGCTAGTAAAACAAATTACAAAAAGTTACTAACAAAAACACACTGATAATCTCTTTCATCCTATAAATAATAATAACAATAAATATTAAAAAGAAGACTGTAGAAGGGTTCTTCTTAGACCATGCCAATGAAATCCAAAGCGAGGCAGATTAAAAAAGAACACAACCAAGCGTTCTCTCAAAGCCTCTTTACACTTGCTTTCATCATCTTTTAAACCTACTACAGTAATCCCACTTCTGCTCACTAAGCAGCTATCCATATTAGACTAATTACTCACCTACAAAATATCCAATAAGTGTGCAGTGAAAGTAAGAGACCTTCTGCATACGTCCAGAGATGTTCCCTGGTCCTGGGGTGCCACAGGAGTCACTATTGGCTTGTTTTTTGTAGTTATCGTAACGCAGGACAAAGCAGAGCAGAAGACCTGGCATTACAATATCTCCAATCCCCAGCATAGAGAAGTGGCTGCCTGTGGAACTGGAGAGCAACTGAAATTAGGTTCACATCCCAAACACAAGGTGACAAGCTCTAGACTCCTCCACACTGGTTTTGAGCTTCATTTTGCATGCCGCTTCTCTCTAGTGGCAAACTTCTATGTAGCAGAAACTAAATTCTGGCTACGTAAGATTATTCCTCAGTGATTTTACCACCACCTCAGCTTGGTTTTAAACGTACCCATTTTACTGGTAATGACACATTGCTCCAAACCAGTTTATTTTTGCCAGTAGTGTTGAAGCTGCTTTCAGTCTTAAATCACTCAACGACAAATACATCAATCCAGTATTTCAATTATCTCTTCTAAGCATTGATGAGAGGTAGCAGCTGACCATTTTGCCAAACTCTTTGATTAAGATCAGATACTGCACCTTTATTCCCGCATACATAGATCGCCTCTAGTAACAAGGCAATAATTCAGTTTATGGACTTCTCAGATCTTTGGCCTCATTCAGACAAAACATGTAGAAAACTACGGTCTCACCATATTCCCAGAAAAGAGCCATCTGTTAAGTAGATTAAGAACTAAAATTGTCCTTTGTCTTAAATCAAATATATTTTTCATGAAAATGAAGCCAAATTAAGTCATCACAAAGTTAACAAAAATGAACAATTATGTTTTATTTATTGCAGACAATCAAATCCTAATCTCTGTAATTTCAGCACCCCAACATCTAAAGAAACAAGAGTAAACATGCCATAACATAACCTACTGCATAACCGCTGACACGTTGGAGCTTATTGCCCAATCAGGCCTACGCACATCTGGTTCAAAACCTGAGGCATCAAGGAACGCCCGCAGCAGAGAGATGTGGAATAACCTCCCTCCAACACAGCACTGACCCGGTAAGCCACCCTTGCTTGGATCAGTTCCTGACTCCCTTCCCAATTGCTTGCGATTATGCAGCCATCAAGACTATTCTGGTGTTATAATAAACCTCAGGTCTTTTGCTTTTAAGCACTAGGTCTTAAATCCTACAATAGCAGTAGAACTCACACATCTGTCGAAGAGCGTATCCTGTTCTGAACAGGCTGCCTTTTAACTTAATTAGGATCATTTCTGCAAGCTATGAGTCAGAAAATGCAGTGTCCAACCCTCAGTACTCATGATATACCTTTTTATCATGAAGAGGGAGTGACTAAACAGGCAACTAAGCTGATATTTTCCAATAGAATTAGTGCTACTATGAAGTACAGCAATGGAATTATTTTTTAGTTCTGTAATACAGTAAAAGAATTGCTATTTTACCTTGGAAACACAAGTTTACCAGGCAGTGACAGGCGGGGAACATCTCTACCCACATTTGGTCCCAGGTGGAGTTTCCGGGATAAAACATCAAGGGGATTATCAGCTGGTTGTGTGGCCACTTTCACCATCACATTGCTGTTAAAGATGTAGGCAGAAAAAAAGACCTACAGAACAAGGAAATCAGCAGAAATTATGAATTGCAATTATATAGCAACTCAAATCTGTGTGTATTTTTGCTTTGGTTTTTCAAGAAAAGAAACGATATTGTCCAGGTTTCCATATGCATACATTGCATATATGATGACAGAAGGCAAAACATATTTCAAAAATTCAGATAAAGGTGGTTTTTTTTACACTATCATTCCTCAAGAATAACTGGAATATATTTTGTGATATCAAGATACTGATCAATATCTTGAGATACTCTGGCAAAGGATCTGGTCAGACTAGTAGGTAGTCCAGGACTGCAAAGGCAGGTAACAGGATCCTGAGAATATGAGAAAGCTTGAAAGCAGAGAAGAGGTAAGTGTGGTGCTCACTCAAAGGGAATGATGCAACACTTGGTTCAAAAAGGCTACAGCTCATTGCACTGGGAAACCGACTGGCTGCCAAAGCTGTCAGCCAGCACTTCCCTGGATCAGTGCTTGGTGTTATGCAAAGGTAAAACAAAATCCTTTCAGTATTACAAAATATATTCTGTCAGGTTTCTTGTAAAAGTGTGGTAAGATTTGATGCCAACCTTACTGGCTATAAGTCCATTTGCATTCCCGTTTTTCAGATTTCAGTGCTAATCAGAAGTTGGCATGTGCACACTGTGCAAGCGTGGAGAAGGCTTTGTGTTTACTTGGAAATAATTGTTCTGATCTTCAGCCAGGCTTTTAAAAAAAATTTGAGGTCCAATTTCTTTTTTTTTTTTTTTTTTTTTTTTTTTTTTTTTAAGCTAACATGCCAAAGTTTAAATATTCAAATAATGTTTCTGCTGTCAACTAATTAGTGAGGAAATCATTCTGTATCCTGCTGCAGATTTTAATATCTCAGAATGGAGTGATAAAACTGATGATCTGGCTTTGCCAGATTTCATTGACTTCATACTAGTACAATTCTGGTATAAATGGCCCAACGCCAATTACAAATACAAAGGATAAAAACAATTTTAGCAAAACCAAACAAAACACTTACCCAAAAGACATCATAAATTAGTAACCCAGAGAGTAGCAAGCAGGAAACCTTCAGGCTCGGCAGCCGAACAAAGGCTATCATTGCAACACACAGGCCCATAGCCAGAGCTACAAAATGCAAGCACATAATTGGTTCATTAAAAATAGCAAACCAAAAAACTCCAAACCAATACCTCCCCTCTAAAAACCACCCCAAAGAAGTGTTTCTGTGCACCTGTGCAGCACTACATGCATTGGAACACTGTCCGTTATTTCTAGATATTGAAATTCTTCTTACCAGAGCTTAGAAATACATTCAGAAGCCAACTGCAAACGGTCTCCCATGGAAGCAGAAATGCCTCTGCAGGCACAGCTGCCCATTCCACAAACTTCCACCACCCACCACAAAGAAATGTTTCTATGTCTTGTGTCCTAGAGACACTCTTTCTCTCTCTCTTTCTATCCCCCTCTAAAACACTGACTACACAGTTAAAAACAGAAGCTACAAAACAACCCTGAACTCTCTGTGCCCTAAACATAAACCTCTCCTTTCACACTGTTAAGAGGTTTTCTAGTAAACATGTAAAAGAAATAAAATCCTTGACTCTTAATTCAGAAGTAGCACAGTTACATGACATGTTAGGACATGGTATGACAAAAACCCATTTAAACCAACCTTCTGCTTGAACAAGCTCATGTAAGACTGCCCAAATACTAGTGGTGAAATATTGATTAGATATACAGGGATTTCCCAATTACAAAAGTCTACCTACCAACTGGGTAAAAACGCATGGGCAAGTCTTTTCCTAACCCCCCTCCCAACGGTGAGTTGTCAGCCAGATCAACAAGCTTAACAACATGCCGCACCTCAGATAGGTTAGTTCTCTTCCAAGGGGAATTTTGTCAGGGTATAAAAGTAAGATGTCACACTAAAAAATAAATCCCAATCTTTGCATTTGTGTGATCTCCTGCTTCTTTAAGCCTAGCCTTAGCTACCAGAGGTACTCAACTGACAACTGAATACATTTCAACCGTTTGCAAGCAAATCCCTAAAGAGATACTTAAATCTTTCTTTCACCTGTGGTATTGGTATATTTACAAGAAGCACTGCCGGGACCCAACTACACTTAAAAATGTAGACATTTGTAAACAAAATGTACTTGTCTAACATGACACAGGATTTGTAAAAAGTTACAAATCCTATTCCGACCAACTGAAACGGCGACGACTTGACTTGGCCAAACCTTTGGATTCTCATGCTATTCCTATGCAGCTGTGAAACTACCTTATGCTTGCATTTCACCTGGAAAATGTAGAGTTCTTCCTTCAAAGCACTACAGAGACATTTCCTTACAGATTCAAGTGAAAAATTTGCCATGGAACACCTGCCAGCACGGCTGCTCGCAGTGCCCAGGGGTTGCATCCCAGCAATGGATTTGCCAAACCCACCTTATCTTTTGAGAATTGACAAGCGTAGCACAACACTTAAGTGTCACGGCTGCCAGTTTTAACAAAGTAATGGGATTACTCAGAAAAAAATGTACCCTCAGTCATGCTGCATAACTGTAACTAGCTATAAAATGTAAGCAAATTATTAGGGCTTAAAGAATTTGACACAGCAAAGCAGCAAGAAAAAGAACTGCATTTGGTAATTCAATATAGCCTTCGGTTACAGGCCTCCTCTGGCAGAAGAGCAAATACAAGGGAACAGTCTGTCTTAAATCAAAGAGATTTCTTTAAAGCCAGTGTTAATAATAGCTCAAGCAAGCCTATATTTAGGAGAGGATTTCCAGGTTATAATTAACTAGAAGTGGAAACATTTTAACCAGCATGAAGTTCTATCTACTGTGGATTTCTCCATCACTGAAATGAACAGTCACATGTGCAAGGCACTTTCATCAAACCATGGAAATAACAGGTAGAAAAGGAGATGGAAGAGAAGTCCTTTAGATGCAGTGAGATACACATGCTAATAATTATGCAGTTTTGCAACTGCTTTAAGAAATATTGGTAAATTTAAAAAACAGAAGGGACACAAGGATGCCTGAGAGCAAGTGTGAGTAATACAGGCTAAAGTGCAGTCAAACCACCAACAGGCTTCTCTGCATGGAAACCAGCTTCCTTTTGCAACAAAAAAGTCCAGAAGTTGCATGAGAAACAAAGTCATCCATATCCAAGCTTATGGGTGGTGTTGACAAACTATAGAAGGCATTAGATTTCTCCATTGAAATATTCTCCAAACCATGTTCTTTTAAAAAAGTAGAGGGGGAGAGAACGAAAGAGAAAGAGTGAGAGAGGGAGAGGTAAAATAGTCACACAAATGGTAGCACTGGGTTGGAAGTGTTGGGCAACAGGTTAATGAAGCTGAATAAGAAAGAAATAACTGAAAGAGTTAATCTTTGGTGAACAGAATGAATTAACTTTGCAGCCCTGCAAGCACACTCCTTAAGGAATAAGGATATTCTGAGGATTAAGAATATTCTCACATATGTGATTAGACTCTGGATACAGTGCATTTTTCAGCTTTACTGCACTGTTGCATGCAGAACAGAGGAAACCACCGAGGTGCTGGTGTTGTGGTGTCTGGTTTACAAAGCATTATGCAAACTGGCAAGGCTTAAACTTCCCCCACAGGCTGGCCTTTGAAAGAAACAGGTACTGAAGTTCTGATATAACTGTGTTCCCGAAATACTCTCAAAGTGTATTTTAAAGAGTGGGAATGAGAACACATCATGCAGTAGCCTCTGCCTGACTGCCACAGCTGTTAAGGTCTGCTGCAGTTCTCGGGGTGTCCATGACAGTTCAGTTTAACTGTAGCTATAGACAGACACTGCACACATCTATAGCATTCCCACTGTACATCTCCAGCTATGTCCACTCTTTAGGAAAGCTCTGAACCAGGTTTAACCAGTGGACAGTGACCATCCAACAATCTGCTCTGAGAAGCATTTCAAGACCTATAAATGTACATCATCACGTGCCAGAACAACCCCTGCAGACAATATCTGCTTATTCTAAGCTGTAAAAAAATCCACAGCTTTACAACCAGATCAACTGACTACTGTGCAAACAGGGGAACTGTAGTATTTGAGCAATGAAGACTGTTCTGGCAGGACCTGCCATACCCCAATTCTGTATGGACTGTAAATTACCATGGAAGTATTTCCCCTCCTTTTCACTCAGTTCTAAAGTAGAAATACTCTCCCATAAAGAAAATGAACTTTGCGACAACAAATGATACACACAGGAATCAAGGTGTACTGTTATGGAGAAACACCTGCCCCACTCTCCCTCCAGCCACTGGCCCAGGCAATGTGAAGCATGTTCACAACGTCTGTTTCATTTTCTGCCGACAACAAAACAGAAGATCACCCCTGGGCAAGGAAGGAGGAGGAGTTAGATCACAGCACACCCAGCAGCTGGCAGGCTTAAAGATGAGCAAATGCTCTACTTGCATATATTACAGAACAGTACTTGGTGCCCACATTGCCCTCCCAGCAAGATTAACTGGGGACTCAGTATTCAGTTACAGAGAAGCAAAGGGTAAAGGCACAGATGGTATGATCCCACTTGCAGCAGTACAGTATGAGAAATAAAACTGTACAGTCTGTTTCTCCAATGAAGGCAAATAAATGTTCCTTATTGATTTAATTGGATCTGAAGAACCAACAGGAGGCTCACCTGCACAGTACAAGCTCCCTTAATATAAACTACATAAAAATACACCAAAGTTAGACAGTATCAACACAATTCAGTAAATCATAAACAATCACAGGAGGAGTAAACCCCAGAAACCACTCTGTGCCAGCAGTTCAGGACTCTGCAGACTGATTACCACAAAGCCCACTGTTTCAGATATTTTTAAGTAAATGCTTCTGTTAATATCTCAGTGTATACAAGTCTTTTCAGATTTTGCCAAAATCCACACTTCCCACTCCATTTAGCTTTGTAGCTACTGTAGATCAAAAATCACCCTTAATAAAAGCTACTCTGCTTACTTAACTTAATCTGAATTATTTCATTTCATGTCTGTGAATTTTTAAAAGGCATTCCCTAGCATACAACAGGTTGAAATTTCAAATGCAGTGAAAAGCATGAATAAAATGCAACACCTATATACAAAAGAAATAATCAAGGTGCCATGAGAGGTTTCAGTGTTAGCAACTTGCTGCCGCTGCTCTCTCATTTAGGAGGGGCTGGAAAGCTGATGGGATGTAAGCTTTCTATTGCAACAAACCACTTCAAGGGCAGGTAATGTTGTCCCAGCTATTTTTCCTCAAGCAATCACAGCTCTGGGTGCCATTTCATGAGATGTCCTAAGCCAATTTTGCTGCCTGACACTGCTGAGAAGTGGAGGTCCTGCTCCTGGTTATATCTTCATCCCTTTGCTATGATATCCACTCAGATCCCATCACGCTGCTGCTTACCTTTTGCCAAATTTAGCACATACCTGAATGCACAATAATCCAATTCATCTCACTGCAGCAGCAGAAAAATAGTCTGGCAAAAAAATAGTACTCTGCCATTCTAGTGAGCTGAATCAGTTTACCATGTGATTAAATGAGTGCCAGAGCTAGCACAAGAGTTGGAAGGCAGGAGGGGAGGAGGAAAGCTTCTTTTTGGAACAGTAAGCTGTGAATTCAGTTCAGCCAGCATGAAAAAAAGAAAATAAATCACACCTTCAAGCCAACTGGATGCCTGCCAGCTTCACCCATCTCACCATCCTAACTGGCAAGCATCAAAGAGATCAAAGACAACCAGCTACTGTGAACTGTCCCACAACAAATTATTTGATCATCTGAATGAGAGGAGAAAAAAAAAAACAAAAAAAAAAAAACCAAAAACCACAAACCAACCAAAAAGATGCACAGCAAAAATTAACCAGACTGTTAAGATCAAGTTATGATTCATAAACAACCACCTCTCTACACATCTTTAACTAAAACTGGTGAATCACAACACACAGGTGCAGAGTATCTTCTGTGAGTGTTCTGGCACTTCCCTGGAAGCTTTTACAAACCAGAAAAACAGGTGTCCCAGACACTACCCTGGCATGTTCCTGACAGCAGTTGTTTTCAGGGAGTCTACTACACAATATTACAACTCGGCAAGCCATTAATGTTAGCAAGTTTCACCAGCCATCGCTAGGTGACTGGATGATGTGTCAGAACAGGCGCAAACCAGTAGCAAAATCTCTTCATTCACATACTTACCATCCATAAGGAGCCAGTGGCCAGTTAGGACCCAGATAAGGACAAGCATCACAGACAGGGAAAACGAGAGCAACTCAGCAGCAGTGAAACGCCCGCAGCAGCCAAAGGAAATCCTAGGAACAACATACAAACATTAGCTAGAAGACTTTAGGTTTCCATTTAAAGAACAGAAAATGGATGCTCTTGGAACAAGGCTCAACTGCTGATGAAAGATGCCAAGAACAACTGAAGGGAAGTTCCTTTGCCAGAAATAGGTACCAGAACAGCAACGAAATACAAGCCTTCCTCAGATGGAAAAAACTGTGTAAATTCTGTCACCTCTTTTGAATTTGTTACCTTGAATGCTATTTTCTAGTACCACCCAAGATAGTGCTTTTTGCAATGTGAACTCCAGTCACAAGATCAAAAAAATTAAATTTCAAAACATGACATTAGCAGCTGTCTTTTTCACCAGTGTAACTACAGTCTCTGAAAAAGCCAGCATTTAAATCCATAGTCCAACATAAACAAACATTAAAATCCAATATCATATTCCAAACTCTGAAATCTCAGCCAAAAATATGCCCAACTTCTTAAAAACCACTGTTGGGAAATCTAGTCCCCTGCAATAGCACTGCCTTCCCCAGTCTGGCAAGTGTGCGTGACTTGCAGAAATTGGGCTTCCTAGTTTCAAAGTAGAAAACATGGTCCAGGCACAAAAAATATGCACAAACATCAGCTCTGAAGCCCTGAGGTTAATGCTTGTAACCAAAGACTCCATTAAAGAATTCTTATTAAAAGAAATAATTACAACATACAAGAAGAGAAGCAAAAGATTTCTCAAGTCCTTACTTGTTTTGCGGTGAACAAGGCCGTGTTAAGTACTGGCACATCGGGAGCAGGAGGAAAGCAAAAGCTATTGTTGCAAGGACTAGAAAAAGAAGAAAAGGCAATATTAGTACATTCAAACCTAATTCCTACAATACACAAACGAGCTTCTCCAATTTGAAATAGCTCTTGCAACAATGCCCTATTATACGCTCCTGTATTATTAAAGCAAGAACAGCTAAAGGCTCTAACGTTTTCTGCAGAACTTCTACTGTTAGCATACTCTCAAACTTCAATCAGAATAAAAGCTCTCAAAGGAATGCAACACCTCATTCCCAGAGCCAGAAAAAAACCCCACTCTTGAAGTTTTTCACGATCATGTCAGCGAGTTTTCAAATATTCTGAGAATCAAAAACCAAACCAAACCAAAACAAAACACCAACCTGGTTGTGAGTTTCTTTTAAAATTATTCAACATATGACACAGACTAAGGCAGCATAATAAAGGGGTTTTTCTGCTTTTTAACTCAGATACTAATTTTTTTACCCCATCTCACTCAAATCCTTTTGATTACTACTGAAACATAATACAACTTAAAGTAAGTTATATCCAGTAGCTGGCAAGTTAAATTTTCTAAAATACAAAGTGCTTTAAGTGTTTGAAAACAGGATGACAAAAATATATAAACATCCAAATGGACTATTTCCATAAACATTTTCTCTTTTAAGAAGCATACTTATCCCACCCACACATTTGTAAAAACATTTAGTAACTGATGGTATTTCTAATCATTTTTCCTTCCAGTTTTTTAAAAAATAATAGCACTGAATTTGTACTAAGCCTATTTAAAAAGGCTAAAGAGCGAGGGCGTGGAGACACATTCATGTCAGCAGCATGCACCCAAAACTGCTGTGGCAAGAACAGACTGAAATGAAAATGGAAGAGTCGGTTGACATTATCCGCATGCTGCGAATCAAATCTCTGTGCTGTCCTCTCTACTCAACTCCTTAAAAAATTGCAGTGGTTGTTGTTGGCTTTTAAAGGTTTTTTTTTCTCTTCTCAAATGAAGGTGATGGGAAGGAAGATTAAAAAAAGAGATCAATTAATTTTAAAAGAAAATTTTACAGAGCGTCCATATGCAAACAGCACCATGGAAACTCACAGTTCTATCAACATTTCAAAGAGAAGGAAAAAAGGCAGAATGAGTAGGGAAAGAATTAAGAGCGTGTCAACCCTGCACAGGTTGAACTAGGAACCTTTTTGGAGGTGCTTGGCAAAGAACTGTGTCCCTGCTGCCTAGTCCTGCAAGCCTTGCTGCCTGCCCACCCTGCTCCCTACTCTCCTTCCACAACAGTGGGACTGACCCTTCCTCATCCCTGTCCTGACCTGGTATCCCCAACCACTGCCACCTCAAATCTGGGCTCATTCAAAGAGTATAAGAATTAAATGTAATCATACTACTACACAGCATGCACGAGTACCCACTCTGTCTCATTCCCAGCAGTCCAGGCTTCCAGTCCTAAGTTTTCCCTTCCCTCTAGTCTCTGTATCTATTATTCAATGGGCTTAACTCCTGTCTGCAGGCAATGCGCCAGCTCTTCAGCTCTGCCCTCTGCTTAGCAGCTGGTCCTGGCCTTGGGCTGTATGCTGTACCTACCCTTGCTCCTGACTCTTCCCTGAGAGGAAAATCTTTGCAGGAGGAAGATTTAGAAGTGGTTTAAGAAACTAGACATCAGCTATAATTTAGCAGTGTCCCTGCATCAGCCTCTAAAATCTACAGAAAAGATAGAAATAGCACTTGAGCTTCAGGGGACAGAGGGATCAAATCCCACAGCTTCCAAGTTCCCAAGTCGAGCAGGGTCCACATCCTGCTGTACAGCCTCTAATGACGCCTTGCATTTTAGAGGTTCTGGGGACAAGTCCTCTCTGCTTAATGACACCCTCTGATGCAAGACCAAGGAAAAGCACAATAGTATAATAAAAACAGGTTACAGAATAAAGATACTGAAAATCCCTGACCCAAACAGACTCAACCTTCTTAAACCTCCAATGAGCCCCAACTGACTCAAAATCATCTAATTAAACACCACAGATGTTACAAATAAAGTTCTAAATGTCAAGGCCATTCTGGAAATAAATGGACCAATAAGCTTGACAAATTAAAAGTTGACTTTTGTCATAAATCTTCCCTTATATCATCTTATATACATGTATGTATATTCCCCTGATATCTAGCACATAGTAGAATTTATCTGAAGTACTAATTTATTTTCAATAGGAAAGAACATATGTGTCATGGGTCAGAGGTACAAAAGCCGTATTCAGACTTCTACAGGACTGTGCCTCCAGAATTAAAAGACAGGAGTCTCAAGACTCAGGTCAAAAGCAGAGATCTGGATTTTATCCATCTACATCAGCTCTGCTAAGAGGCTGGAGAGGATGCACAGCTCAGGAGTTAAACCATGAGGGGAAAGCCTGCATTGCATATGCATGAAATAGGAGAAGATGAGAGGTATTTAGGGGTTTAAATTATCTTCACAGACTCAGTACGTGGACTGAGTACAGTTTTTAAAAGTTGCTGCATATTTGGAGCAGTAGGAAGAACCCTGCAAACCTGAACAGCAGCTGGTCTCTTGAAGAACTGCAAAAAGATCAAAAGGCCACAATTTTCCAAAAATCTAAGCCCTGCTATTTACTTAAATAACACAATGCAAATAAACAGGATCAGAGGACCTGCAATTTATTTGTGGACAACAGTCTCAGTTTTGTTCTGAATTTAAGCGGAGCAAAAGAATACTCAAAATGCTAGTCACAGCAGAATTACCCTTGAGACAGAGAAAAACTGCATAAAAGCAAAAACCAAAATTGAACTTGGAAAAGCGTCTCTGGATAGGATCGCCAGGGTTATGCTGTGATCCTACAAAGCACACGAACTATGAGATACCATGTACAGTTCTGAGCACTGACTGAAGTAATACATCTAGCATCTTTCAGAACTCTGGCAATTTATAGTTCAGTAGGTTTAGCAAATCTCTAAGGGGAAAATACTTCTCAAATAATACTTGTCACTTTATTAATAGCTATAGAGACACAAAAATACAACAGTGTAACCTGTTTTGTTTAAGTGTACTATGATGTGTATTATAATTCTTATCAACAATATTTAGTTATATCAATGCTTTTGGTTCTATGCCAATTCTTATAAAGAGAAGAAATTTCAGTCACCTGCTGTGCATATTGTAAAGACAACCTGAACTGAATCGAAGAAGAAGAACATAACTAGGAGAGACACAGACGCTCCAATTGGCAGGAACAACGCCTGGGTAGAATCAATGGTTTGAATACCTGCAGAAGAAAGAAAGGGACATTTAACTTGGGCCTTTTCTTACCACACACATATTGACAGCCTGTCCTCACCACCACCACTGAGGACTCTGACAACATATTCCAGTGCTGGTGCAACAGACTAAACATCTAACTCCAAGGTCCTTGTGCACTACCACAACCAAGCCGCAGTCTGTGCAAAACCACACCAGCTAAACTGCAGGTGTGGACAGCAACAGCCCTGTTTTGCAGAACCCAAGAACTGCAAGTTGAAAGAAAATGTATCCTTTTTTTTCTTGTGCCAGAGATAGAATGTATATCAAGTTACAAAAATTACCATGATTTAGGGATTAAGAATCATTCTACAGCAATTATATATTTGCTTAATTTTAGCTTGAGCAATATAAATGTGTTGAATAGAGCATATGAAAGTTTTATTTAACCTCTCTCAGCATGAGGTAAAGAGCCTGACCAACAGCAGAGCTGCAGACAGTGTTGGGTTGACTGAGCTCAGGCAAAGGGTGCCATGGCTTCAAATTCCACTTGGGTGAAGGCCACCATGCACTTAAATTGCACCACTGATTGCAATTGCCAGATAACATCAAGCTCAACAATAAAGAGCAGTTTTCAAAAAACACCAAGTCATTTACATGTTTATGAAACTCTAAATTCATTTTGCCATGCACTATTATAAGCAACAAAAAAATCATTCTCACATTTGGAGCTGGAAGCAATTTTAAACAGTGCAGAGATACTGAAGTATTTTACTCTATTTCCCCTACCTCATCTATGCAGTGCAACTACCAGGGATATTAATAATGAGACAGGGCATTTTTTACTATTTTTTTACCAGGTTTTTAGAAAAATTGAGATCAGGCTTTGGAAAGCCCACCTATCCCCACAAATTCTAATACTTCATCAGTCTCTGTAGCTGTATTTCCATTCAATGGTAAATTGGGAAGAAGCCATTGGTAGTAGCCTAATTAAAAATACAAGATGTACTTATACAGCATTAAAATAATAGGTAAAGTCTGAAGTAGTCATTTGATAAGAAGTATCCAAAATGTCTCTTATGAAAAATTATTACTAGGTCTGAGTCTTGAGATCTAAAACCAGTTTAACATCACTGTGTTAATCCAAAATAATTAGACACTGCTGTATGAAGCAGGGTTTTACCAGTCCCAGGATTTTAAGGATAACTTTTTAAGTTATCAAGCAGAATAGCTGTGCATATGTACATACACACATACACAGAGACATACACTTACAAGAACATGTACACATACATTGTGTGTGTGAGATTGGGTCTGGTTTCATTTTTTTCTCTGGAAGAGTGGCAAGTGGTCTAAATAACAGGTTCCCTACACAATTCTTAGTTATCAATGTATCTGAGGATGCTGAAAAACCTCACATGCACATGAAATACACTTGCTAATACTTGTTATCTGTCATAAGTATTTAATTATTTTCATAGAAGAAAAGCTAAATAAGGAGTGTGGAAGCCATGACACTTGCACTGTATGCTCATTGATTAGTTCAAGTCACAGATCTATTATTCTTAAACATAGGCAGCACAATAAATTTCAAAAATAATAAGCTCAGTCACTTGGGATTTCTATGTTACTAAGGTCTGGTACAGAAGGGTAAAGTAGAATATAGATAGTCCAGCGATGACAGTGCAAAGACACAGACATTCCAGTGTTCTAATCTGTGACTTAGATCTAGTTCCTCCTGCTTTGATAAAGAACATTTATTTGCATGCCCTTCAACTTCCCAGGGGAAAAAACCAAACCCCCAGAAATGACATACTACAAACCACTTTGGCAAATGGGAATTAGTGCCTGCAGTGTTAAATGTCAAAGTTCTTCATTTTATTCCTGATCATTTTGACAGCTAATCCCCTTAATGTGCTTACTCCCCAGCCCCAGACTGTCTTCTCTTACTTCCCAGATGCAAAAAGTCTCAACTGTTCATTGCTGAATCACCAAGCACAGCAACATCTTTGCTCTGTGTTGTCAACAGTAGCAGTGCTCTGACAAGCATGTAAATTCCAAAAGTCTATAGTGGAAAAAAGTTTAAAAAAAGCAAAAGACAAATATAACATGATAGACATTAATAAATTTATAATTTTAAGATCCATGTCTTAGTTTAAACAAAGCACCCTTGGCATTCAGGGTTTCGCACACAGCGCTGCTCACATATCCCACTCCTGTCTTCTAAACTTGTGGAAACCATTCGAGAGCCTGTTCTCAGAATATGGCCATATAAATTGCTCTAAGTTAAACTCGGGTGTGAATTTACAGCACATTCTGCTCTAACTGTTCACATACATAAATTACCTGCAAAACAATGTATCTCAAGTGGCCAAGCTGCCTGGAATCTATTTATAGATTACAGATGGGACAATCGCCATGTAGGAGCTGACATGTTAATCCCCACTCTGAACAGACTGTGTAGACACAAAATTTGTTGTCCATTATAAATGAGGTGCCCAAAGCCATGTGAGCTCTATTCTTCAATATCACTACTGATAAAGCTGAATCACCCTTATGGACCTGTTAGCATAGCGTGAGATCTCCCACTGCTTACGGACTGGCTTCCACGTCCTAGTCATAACCTCCAGACAAGAAGAAATGACATCGCCCTCTCATAACCATGTGGTGTTTTTTGAAAAGTAAAGCCATTTTTATTTTCAGTAAAACCTGGAAAAAATGTACAGCATGCAAGTTTTATGCATTATTGAAATGTTACGTCGATGTTTTAAATTTCACTTCCATGGGCATGAACTAGATAGCAGTATTAGTGCATTGCAAGATGGCAAGTGCCTCAACAACACAGTTCCATGACATCAGATGAATTTACAATGCATGTAGCCGGAACACAGGGACGGATGAAGCACAAGAAGATGCAGCATGCTGAGTGACAAAAGAGAGGTAAGGAGTAAAGCTAACCCTTACTGTTATTGGTGCTGTTGCCGTTAAAGGACCCAGCTGTGCTGCTATTGTCTTTCTCTTTGTCTTGATTCTCAAAGTCCATGTTAAGAGACCTGGAGGAAACAAAGCAAGCAGACAAGTTTTAAACCCCTATTTAGGCTCATCAGCTACAGTCTCATTACCATTCCACCACAGCACCCTTCCCCTGAAAAAGCCTTTTAATGATGATTATTAGAAAAACCACTATATATATTAAAAAAAAAAGAAAAAAAAAAGAAAAAAAAAAAAAGAGGCAAGCTTACAGCTACAGATGAGGCACCAAATCACGCAGTTCTGATAGCAACACTAGCCACCATACTGTCTGAACTGGTAGGTGTGCTAACACCAAACCGCAACGATACCTATCTGCATTACTGGGAAGCAGAGAAGGTGATGGGAATGCAATAAAAGTTCTCCGATGAATGGGAATTCCTTCCAAGTTGTCATTTTGATAGTTCTCATTCAAATTTAACTACCAAGTTTCATTCTTAAACAATGCTATTGCCTTCCTCTAAATCTTCTTATGAATGATGACCAAAACAAGCTCATAAGTAATTTGTCTGCTGAATGTATGGTCTTCACTGAAAAAGTTTCAGCAAAACCTAGAAAGTAACCAGGATCTATTTTACATACCCACAGAACAGATGACCAGATGAAGCTCTGAATAGCACAAATTGATACAATTAATCCACAGAAGCTGACACCATTCCCTTATGTACCCAGCTCAACTGTCATTGCATATATCAAAATGAAAAGATGAACCACTTTTAAAAGCTCAAAAATAGCACAGCATTCTACCCCTTTCCCACAGTCCTTCACTTTGATGCAACTTCTAAATGATATTCTGAAAATGTTGGCATAATTTCTGAAACGGGAATTTCGCTGAAGGTCTGTTTTGGCTGGCAATCTTTTCTATCTTTAAGTTCTATGTTGTTTTTAATAAAAACACTAGCAATGAAGCTTACCATGATAGTTTCTCCTTCCGATATATGCATGTTATCTGTGATTTAGCTGCATATTTATTTGAATAAATAACCTATAGAGAACCACCAGAAGCGTGGTACAGCTAGCGCTGTGCAGCTCCTGTTTTAACTCTGCAGCAGTACCCAAGTATTGCAATAGAACTTCCAAGTCAACAGGCATTAAACTTGTTCAAGTTCAGTTCTGAGTACTTGTGCTAAACGAAGTAACCCAATTCTATTAATCTGTCAGACAAGTAAAAAATACACCACAATCTTTATACAATTCTATAGGTATCAAAGTTATTTCATTTTAGTGTAAAGGTTACCTACTGCAATGCACAGGTGGGCAATTTTGTGCTGCAGTCACACAAACCTGAAACCAAGAAAAAGTCCCTTTCCACTATAAAACTGGTGTTTCTTCTGCTTCCATTATGCAAGTGCTCCCAAACAGGGGTGAGAAATGAAAGCAGCCTCTGGGCTCAGGCAAACTATGAGGAAGCTTCAACCTCAGACAGACAGGACTTCTACACAGATTAGCGATCACCAGCTACAAAGTTATTAAAAATACAAAGAAGCAATGGAGAACACTGAACTTCTAACAAAGTCATCTGTACTTCTTAGCTTGTTCTTCTGAAGATCTCTCCGCTCTGCATTGTTTGGTGTGCCTTCAGCCTTCATTCACACTTCCTTTTCCCCATTAATGCGTTGTAGCCTTACAATTTTCCTCTCAAGCTACAAAAATCCAGGAGGAGGCTGACAATCCTCCAGGACTGGATCCAAGATTCAGCCAAACAGGATAATTCTTTTCCCAGTGCAGCATTTCATTCCTCTCCGAATTAGCACAGTTTAGCAAGAACTCCCACGCCATCATTCTCGAGTGGCATCAGGCAACTCATAATTTAAGGGACTGCAATCAGCAAAGAAAACTAGAAATAAACTATTAGATCTACTGCTCATAAACAACTTCAGCCCTTCTCCTTTCATGACAATAGTGTCAGCAATTATTACATTATTATCTATAAACACCCCTACCTCAAAAGTAAGCATAAATTAGGATTTTACTTTCACGTAACAACACAGCTGCTGATCCAAGACAACTTCTGAATAATCTCCAATGGTTGCATGATTTGGCTCTGCTACAAACTTAATCAAAAATTGAGATGTGATCTCCAAAACATCCTCCAAGAAAGTTTAAAATTATACCATAAAATAAGATATACTCAAAACTACTGGACTGTAAAGAAATTGCAAGCTGAGAAACGTTTGCTTTTCTGTTCAAGTTTCTGCTGGGCTTTCTAAGGCAACATTCAGCCAGCACCTCCCATTGGGCAATAAAGTACACACTTGTTTCTTCGGTGGGTCCTCCCAGTTGGAGCCAGTTGATTTGTAGCACAATGTTTCAAAGCAACTGGGCTCAGCCTCCCACAGGGAGGCACTCAGTAGGGTTAAACTAAGGCCAAAGGAACTAGTAAACTGCTGGCACATTGTTATCATTAAAAGTTCAGATTCAACTTTCACTTTCATCACAGTTGTGCTTTGGAGAAACCCCACAAGAGAGTGTTCTTATGAAACAATGGAGGAAATATGAAAGCAAGTATCACAGAGCCGCTTGCAGATGCAGTATATTGGGAAGTTCCTTTTTGCTCTACTTAGCGAGGACAGTCGCCCATCTTAACAGCTGTGGACTATGAGAATTGTGGGTTTCCACAAAATTGCCAGATCTCAACTGCTCTAGATGAAAAAAAAAAAAAACAAAAAAAAAACAAACAAACCAATTACAGTCAGAATCAGTCATTGACCTGAGACAGTTTAATTCAATCCAATCTCAATGCACACTATAGAGAGTGCCTAAAATCCGTTGTGTGCTTTAACTACAGTCGCTTATAAAATGTTCCAAGAGATTAAAGGACAAGTTCCGATGCAAGATCTGCAGTGGGAATAAGATTAGGGGAAACAATAGCAGAAGTGCACATAAAAATTTTACCACTGCCTAGTGTATAAGATCTGCTAACAATGTCTCACCTTCAGCAGTCATTTTATGTGCACCCGTTTCTGTGTGCATGTGCAGACAACCTCTGCAGTGTTTGGTGAGGTCGGCCCAAAGCCCTGGGTCCACCCTGACAGCACTGCGGCTGTAGATGCTTATAAACTCCAAGCACAGCCTTTCTTTGTTTTTTCATTGTGAAATATGTATTCCGATTTCCATAAATGCCAACACATATAGCCAACCGTAGAGACATTTCAACTGCTTTCTATTTATATATATGTACTTTAGGTACTCAACGCCTAGAGACAGAAGGCAGCAGCTTCATCCCATGCTGCTTGGTTTGGTTTAAAAGCATATACTTGACCAGGTAGATTCTGGGTTAAAGCTGGCTTTACATAAGCTGAGAGAATGTGTCTGGGTATATGATAAGATAGAAAAAGATTTAGCTGTTACCTGCCTGCAAAGAAACCACAATATTTAAATCAAATGGAAGCACTGAACAAGAATAGGTGGCTGTCTTGCAAGAACCCAGAGGAAACGACCTGCTTCAAGCTAAGTCCACCTCTTAAAAACCCCATAACTAACACACACTCGCTTACTCAAGCTTACAGCTTGTAACGGTTTAAAGGATTACACTTGCCCCCTTGGCAGCCAATAATAAAGTGCATCAAGTTCAAGGACTGAGAGACAGTCAGAATGTGTATGGGAGAGACGTTCAGAAGGGCTGGAAGCTCAAACTCCTCACCCAGCAGAAATGTAGGAAGGAAACATTCATCCACAGTAAGAGAAGCAGGAACTCAACTCTATCAACTGTACTTCATTCTGGATGTGGACTTTACACATGATCTATTAGACATTCTTCTGAATATCTTGAGGGATTGGGGGTTGCTGGTTTGTTTTGGTTTTGGATGCTGCTTGTATGAATAAGGACAGTGGACCAAGGCTTTCTTTTGTTCCCCTGAAACCTCTGGCATTAAATTAGATCCACCACGCACATGGATTTTATCCTAATGACACACCCACCCAATTCTTTCTGATCCTATTACTGCACTTCTGTTTAAGTGACTTGCCAGCAACACCACAACAACTCTACTTGCTTCTTTTCAGATTGAAAATCAAAAACAAGACACACTTTCTACAGCAGGAGGGTTAACTGAGGAGTGCTATTTTCTTTTTGTCTTAAGACTCCAATCTAAGTGAAGACAACATTGTTGTTGAGTACCCTGAGCCATAACTTCTGTCTTTCCAGGAAGTCACTTTTCTAAGAAAAACCACCGACTTTGCCAGAAGTTTTCATTTTACTACTTTAGGAATTTCCAGATTAATATAATTTTGCAATTTACTACCACATTTGAATTTCTTAAATAACTTCACTTTATCTTAGACCCCTTTGTTAACATCACTGTACAATTTTCTGAAGAAAAAAACAAAACAAAACAAAAAAACCCCTGCTTTTGTCCTCACTGGCTCACCAAACAGAATGGGAATTTGTCCAAGTTGTCATCATAACCACAATTTTCAGCTCAGACATGTGCTGAAGAAATTACATATAGGAGGAGGCTATTAATTTTAAAACTCTGTCCCCCTGTCTTGGTCTGTAATAGCTCGCATCTTGACATCTTCAGGATACAGGCAAAGGAAATGGACTAGAACAGGGCATTTCCTCAACTGGTTTGTATCCACCACCATTCCACTACTTCATCCAGGGCATCAGGTTCCTCTGAAGTTTGCAGGCCTTGTTATGTGAGCAGTTTTAAATGTAAAACACACAGGATAAGATGATAAAATAGCCTGTGTATATAGGAACAGGATGGCAAACAGCAGGGGGAAGTTTTTAAGAGCAAGGAGCTCTCAGGCAATTTAAATTCAAGTACTCCTGCTGGTTTATATTTCATTATGTTCTCACAATTGAATTTTAATAAATGCTATGGCTCTTGCAGCCACATGCACTGCTCCTTTTCACTCAGCTGCATAAATTCACACAGTTAAAAATTGATTTAGTCCCTCAGTTGTATGTTAGATTGACTGAAAACTTTCATCATCTCTTAATTTTACTTTCCTAAAGCCTTCTAACTTAATTCCATCAACAGTGCTGTTATCTCATACTTGCTAGCAACAACAGACAGCTCTTACCAAAATTGTCTCTTTCTTTATATGACTTTATTAAGTTATCATGGTGATTTAAAATCTCTTATCCAAGCAGCTGCAACTTACATCATGTATATGACCACAGCTATCATCTGTTTCAGGAATACTCATAGCAGTTCAGAGACTTCCTAGTGAGCACATGGCCTTTTATCATAGGCTTGTTCAATGAAGCAACGTTCTTCAAGAAACAAAACAGGATGTACTTACGTTTGAAAAAAGTTTTCATGCCATGATTAATTTTTTTTGTCAGTATGAACATCAGTCCTTAGGTGCCACTACACTAAAACCAACTGTATGACACAAGATGCAAGTCTAAAGGGACAACTATGTTTTCTCTAAATTATACTCAAGTGTCCTAAAATGGGGTAAAATCTGATTTTTGAAGATTCAATCTTATCCTGAAGCAGTTCTGTGCCATTGCTGGAATTCAACACTGACCGTGTTTCCCGTTTCTCTATTAAGCTGTTACTTACACTCAAGTCAATAGCACTGGGACTCGGGAATCTGTTTTACAAGCCTTGTTTGCAATCACAACAAGGATATGCTGAATCAGCCAACACTGAAACATTAGATATAAACTTCTACATCAATAACATTACATTTCTATCTCTCTCGACAATCCCTCTATACCTTCCAAAATGCAACCTTACAGAGCTGTCTTCCAGGACTAACCTCTAAGTTATCCTATCCATGCTTGTAAAATACAATTATGTCTTTCTGAAACCCCAATTAGCTACTTTTTCTTCCTTTTCAATTTCTTTTTCAGAAGCAAGAAATATTTCATGTACATTAGCCATCATTTTGGCAAAGATGCAATGAAACAAAAGGTATTTGGACACTTGCAATATTTTTATTTGAGAAATTCTGCAGAACCTTAAAGAAAAAAAACCTTACCTGAAACTGCCGTAGACTATGAGGAGAATAGAAATCAGGAAGGTAGACACTTGACTGGAATCCACAAGGGAATATGCCCTGGAAGTAGGAAAAAGAAGGCAGAGGGGTCATCACAAGTGTCCACTTCTCCAGTGCCATTTGCTAATTCTTTTTCTTATGATAATACAAATAAATAATTGGATGACAAATCTTTACAGCTGCTCTCTCAAATTATCGTATCATTAAGGAACATAAAACCTGTAGCTTGTAAATTATTTTTTTCTACTGAAGACCACAGCATGAAAAATTTATGAAACAACCAAAGGACAATTCAAAAGCCCTGTGGTGATTTGTTCTGAACTCACTGCATTCAGATTTTTTCCTCAAGCACACTAAAACTGCTTCAGTTGCAACTAATGCAACCTTGTATATAAACAACTCTGATCTGTTTTCTGTAAAACCTCTTATGTCTTAATAGTTAAACTGCAATAGGTCAGTAAAAGGTGTTCCTTAGTCGAGGAAAATTAAAAAAAGAAAAGCCAAAAAACCTCAAGCCTCACCACAAGCTGCAACATGCCTCTATTAATCCACACACAATTATTTGCCTATTACATCCTTCAGAGCACTTGATGCAGAATTCCTGATAGGAATTTCAGCGGGAGGCTTAAAAGCCAGCTTTATTTAGACCAGTTTCCTGATACAACATACCTTTGTCTTTAAAGCACAGAAATGTAACTATTAATATTTGCAGATTTTTATTCCTATCCTTGACAGGGCAAACCCTACTCTGTAACTTACGCTGAAACTTCTTTTGATCAGGCACAGGACTGGAGGCAGCAAGTTCCCAGCTGACAGCCAGCTGGGGAGAGAGGGGTTGATACACAAGAAGAGAGAAAAACCTTTAAGGGTGACCTTGAGGAATGGACCAACAAGACAGCAGCTCACAGTCAAGAGAAGCGATCACTCCCTCTGCTTAGCACTTGTTAAGCTGTATTTTAAGTATTGCCTGCAATTTTGGAGGGCCCAGAGAGAAAAGCACTGGCACGCTAGAGTAGGCCAAGCAGAGGGCCCTGTGCTGGCTGGGGTACAACAGACAAGGAGAGGCTCTTGTGAGTCACACTACAAATCCCAACTATTTTTCCCCAACTTGTGCTAAAGTAAAGGAAAAGGAAGGGAGTTTAATTGCAGTAGTCTCATCCTACAAAAAAAAAAAGATAGCTGAACATTTCTGAAAGCCAACTGAAAAGCCTAATATCAACAAGACTATGGATATGGAAGAGAGATAATTGAATTATATGATAGTTTCAAATTAAATATCACTAAACAAATAAAAACTAAAGATACAAGACAGTTAAAGAATCACTCGTCCCACTCCCAATTTAAAAGCAATTTAGAGAAAATTACTAAACCGCTAGACACACAATTTAACTTTTTTAAATATGAACACAAATGTGAATCTTCTACTATAGAAAATCAATACTAAACATCGCCAAAAACAGACTGCCTCTTTTAGATTAAATGATATACTTATGGAATAAGCTTTTTAGAAATGAGAAACTACTTTTGCTAATTACCATGAACAACTTCAACATTACCCCACACTAAAAGTGAAAAACAGATGTCTTATTTGCTCATAAAGTTGGCCAGTACATAAAGATGGTCTTAAGCTTTTTCTGCCCCCACCCCCCCCCCCTTT
>JANHGN010025105.1:0-67182 GCA_024605025.1 Megaceryle maxima | reverse complement strand
GTTCCCCAGCCAACAAAAATGTTTTTAATCTTTTTCTCCCCCCACCCCCCCCCCCTTTTTTTTTTTTTTTTTTTTTTTTTTTAATTATTTCAGTCATGTTTGATCTTTAGTTCCCAGGCTGTGGAACAGAAGTGGTCTTAAAAGCATCCATGAAGAGCAATGTACTGAATTGCAAATACATGCAGTATGTAACTAAGCACTTACATCAGCATATATATATATATACACTGTTCACGTTATATACAATAGACTTCTCAGCATATTATTTTTAGTCAATGATTACAGCTAAGCACACACCAAGAAACCACTTAAGGATGAACATACTAGTTTTATGTCCTGTCACTAGCTTCAATTTCAGAGAGAAGCATTCCCTCACCCAACCTTGAGCAAAGGGAAACTTCATATCCTGTTTGGATTAGAGCATAAATAGTAGAATCCATCTATTAAAAGAAAGTTCAGGAACTCCAAATTTATAAAAAAAGCAAAATGATTGAATGGAATTTCAACTGGGATTAAACATATCCAGGGTTATGCACTAAACTTTATTAACTGATGTTCATAAAATTACATCTTCATAAATTGGCAAATACTTTTGAGATGAACAATGTTTTCCATATAATTCATCATTCAGTGGCAACTTTGGCAGCTATGATAATTAAAATGCCATTTCATCATAATTACTAAACATTAGTCAAGACAGGGCTGTAAATGTTAGAAAGATTTATAAAATAGATAAATGAGGATGATACACAGATCATGGATCAGCCCTGTGCATAATCCATCAAGTTTTGTTTTAAAAACCGAGGGCCCCTTCGTACAATGAAAGAAATCAAAGACGTGTAAACCCCTTCTAAACACTGATCTAAGGCCGGCTGCAGTGACGACCAGGGCAGCTGTCTGCTGACTCTATGCCAGGGAGGAATAAGAATGAAAGCCCTTCCACCGTGCCCAAGAAAAGTGCAATAGTGTAATTATAAACTCATTGCAGATCAGTGATGTTTCCTGACTTTACTGCACAGTGACCTTAGAGCAGGACATTCTAAAAACTCAGTGTTGGTACGACTACTATGGTCTGGGAAAACTCATGTTCCCTGATCCTCCAGCAAACAGGGCCAGGGAGATCCAGTCAGACTTTCCTTCTTCTTGAGGTAGCTGGAAAAAGAGTGACGCAAAACAGACACCGTATGACAAGTCTCAGAGTAATGGCACCACAGGAATCAAGCAAGCAGCTCGGGCACGTCCAGTTTCCATTCAAAGTTTACAACACAGGTAGCCCACAAGCAAACTTCAGAAATAATTTTATAATGCTGAAATGAATCTTACTGTAATAAAACTCTCCATCGTTTTTATGTCTAATTTCCATACATTAGACAAGGCACCGCAAAGATTTGGGTATTATTCAAAAGGGCCAGACAGTGATCCCAGAGCAAAGCCATTTGTATTTTTAACTGAAATTTAAATGACTGTCTGCAAGTCCAACAGAGTCCATATACCTATAACTGGATTCTCCTATAAGCGTATTTCGAGTGTGCAAGTTGACACACTCCCACAGCCAAACACGGCATCAGTGCCACGTTCTTCTCAAATGGGATCGGCCAAAACCAAAACAACCCCTCCTACATATGAAATTGTTTCAGAAGTTGGAGCAGATTTGGTGCAGTCACATTTAACCAGCCTTCCACTGCACATCTGAAAATGAAACCATCTTCCTTCCACAAGGTGCTTTTGTAAAATTATTTCATCTTGGAATAAGTAGTGGGAACTTATGGACAGAAAATGACTGTAACAAGCAAAAGCAGAGTTGTCCTTTGACTTAAATACCAAGTTTTAGAAGCAATTCTTACTACACTTACTACATGACACTCCACAAAGAAAAAGATCGTTATTCTTCGTTCTCATTCTGAAAACTAATACTGGGTAGGGCCATGCTAAAGACTGCTGTCTTTTGAAGGACATACTTCAGTGCAGTTCGTCTGCATCACAAGAACAACTACCAACCCACTTCTGAACTCTTGTATGTAGACAGAGCACTGCTCGAAATACAGAGACACCATTGCTTTGCCCAGAGAAGTACATTTTTCAGGATTCTTACACTACCACACCTGAAATTCCACATCCACGTAAGGAAGTTGGCTTAGAAGCAAGTTATTTAATCAGGGTATCAGAGAGATTCTTGTTAACTCAGCCAAGTAACAAGTAACTGAATATAATTATCAGACCCAAATATTTTATAAAACCAAGCACGCTGATGGCTTACTTTGCTCCGTAAGCAACTTTTCTCAGCCAGATAGTGAGAGGTAACTTTCCAAATGCCGTCTCCACAACTCCAGATCTCACTCTGAACCTGCATCTTTACATGGCTGAGATAAATTTTAGCAAATTCTCTGCCATTAGGCGTCTATTTCTGGCAGCTTCATGGGCAAGTGCTCTACAACACAGAGCCTGCTAAGGCATGCCAAGACTGAGACACAGCAAGCACTGTTCTATAACATATTCTGTGTGTCAGCCCTACAGCTATACAGTGAAAGTATTGTCCAGACAACAATCCAAGCAGCGAGCTTTCCAGCCTGGCACAGACCGCTCCATAGACCTTTACCTACAGAACAATTCCAGGGATGCCCAGCCACTGCGACACACCACCGCTTCCACGCGTCCCAAACAGCAACCATGTGAAATACGCCACACCAGTTACAGCTGGCGTTCCAAGCAGCACTCTCCCCTCTTCTGGGAAAAATGAATAACTTCTGTATTCCCAAGGGAACAGAGACCCACTTCATTCTCAGCCAGGGAAGATGGTAACCAGCTAATAAAAGCTGCAACAACAACAGTAATAGCATTACATTAGAGACACTTGCAAGCTCCCTTTCCTCTGTATCAGTATCTGCAGGCCAAGCTCTCTTCTCCCCTGTGGCCACAAGTCCAAGCTCACCTGTCTTTGACTGTGAAACTTCATCCTACAGGGTCTTTGTAATCTCACTGCTTAGGAACTAATTATAGAAGAACCCTCTTTTAGCCCTACTGTTCTCCTATTATATACTTACTTCTTAATTCCTCTGTCTTTGCTTTTTCTTTTGCACTTCAAACTCCAGAAAATCTCCTGGTCAATGCAAGCACTGGTTTTCATGTTTCAGATCTTTCTTACCACCAAGACAAGCAGTTTCTTTAAAAGGGTCTGAACAGTCCTTCTAATCCAGCAGAAAGAGTCCTTTGGGCAAAGCCTGGCACTCCTTTTTGCCCTCTGTGTTGAGTGGCAACTATCTGCCACTCACTTTGTTCAATGAAGACCCAGTGCAAGACAGAACTAGCAACCAAATGGGTCTCCTGATGACAGCACAGAGCATGACCCTCTCTCTATGTAAACTACTCACTATGGGCCAGTCTGATGTAACCACAAGCCAACACTGCCATTACAAAAGCAACTTCTTACCTTTTACCAGCCACCTATTATCTCTCTGCATTTTGTGCCAGTACAATCATTTGCAAAACTATATGAAAATTAGATCAGGGGAATTGTCTGCCTGAATAATAATGGAGAATGAATGGGAAGGTTTCTCAAGTGATTCAGATTCCTGGTCTAGCATGTTTCTGAACGTAACATCAAAGAGGAAAGACTTTTCAGTGGCAGCATTAAGTATCCCCAAACTGTCACCTCAGAGATCAGGGACATTTTATTAGAAGCCTGTGCACTGAAGCTTCCATAGCAATGCAGGCTAAAGGCCTTGGATGTGAATCATTCTCACACAAAAGCTGTTAAAACAGCAGCAAGGTACACTTTCCCTGCATTCATTGCACATAGACCAGAATGCAAACAAGAGGGCAACAAATAAACCACATCAGCTTGAAAAGTGCAGTAAACAAATTAGCCACTAAAGTTCACATAAAGAGAGAATACTGCATTTCACCAGGTATTTATCAGTGATAATAATACCCACGCACTTTCAAGGTGAATGAAAATAAAATTACAGAAGGAAGGAAAGCGTACTAGATAGGCTAGAGTAAGGATAGACTGAAATAGAAGAGATAAGTCTTTTTCTTTGTTCAGTGGGACTAAATCTAGGAGTTGCAGACATCTACCACAGAATCCCAGAAATTCACACCGACAGAAATGTGAAGAGATCATTTAATTCACTGAGTTTATAATTAGATCTTATTTTGGGGAAAGACAATGAGTCATGACAGATGTTCACCGCATCTGTTGTTTAAAACACTCATCGGCAAAAAGCCTTTTCTTTACAACTAATGTACATCTTTCTTACTACAGCTTTAGTTTCTGCTTTTTCTCCTGTACAAAAACTCCTTAGGAGCTTCTCATACCAGACATAACTGGGGCTGTGAAAAGAGAAAAAAAAATAAAAATCCCCAAACCCCAGCAACCAACTTCTGCTGAAAATCTGTTGTTAAATGAAAAAAATCAAGGATTAAGAAAGTTCCCAGCTCCCACTCCTCCATGAGTTTTATATATTTCAAAAGCTACTTAATGTCTTTATTGCATCAGTGATTGCTATAGAAACAGAAAAATAGAAAGTCAAGAAATACTACTTGGTACAATTCAACTCGAGTTGAGTATTTTGCAACTTGCTTCCCCTGCCCCAACCCTGGTTTTTGGAGCTATCAGCTGTAGGCAGAAATGAGTGTTCACTTTCACAGTGCTGCAGTGACCCTATGCATCTGTATTCTTTTGATCACACAAGAGTATGCCACTCATAAGGGAAATGTCTTCTTGAATCTACTGGTCCCAAACATTCTACTATTTTATTCCTTAGCAGAAGCATGAGAGAGTACAGTGATCAGGACAATTTATTGCTAAAAGCAATTCATTTTTGATGCTACAGTGCAAGGCATTTGTGAGCTATCACTGTAGTATCATTTTATAAGACAAGCAAATCAAACTGACAGACTCCAGAGCACAGCCCTAGGGCACATGAAAGAAGAGCACCGCCATGTACACAAAGATCAATTACAGTTAATTGTGCAAATATTCATTTTGGTTGGGGGGCAGACTCACTCCGTAGGTAAAACCAATACCACTTTTTTCCTTTACTGGATTCCAGGTCAAGGGTATAACTAAAAAGCCTCTTTCAACTGCCTTACATGTGCAAGATATATACATATTTAAGAGCCTCCATTAGGCTTGCTGCCAAACCAAAGTTAAATCCAAGTGTAACAGTTAAAGGTATAATTTTAACCGTGAAGTCATGGCACCCACAGCTGTAAACATATCTCAACACTATTCCATTCTTCGGTGTGATTCATAGGAAAAACAAGCAAATTGCTATGGCTTCACTTATGTTAAAGGAATAGCTTGTATTCGAAACTTTACAATTTCATCTCATTGTCACGTGCAGATAAGCTCTGCTAAGTCCAAGTAATTTATGGAAGCATGGATCATATCAGAAGAAACAAAACAAAACAAAAAACCAAAACAAGTTAAAGCAAGCCTCAAGTGAAAAAAGGGGTAATTTGAGATGTCCTACTAAAATCAGATTTTCCTACGCAGACTTGGTTAGGGCTCAGACAGGCATTTTTAAGTTGGAACCAGAGAATAATTCTGCTGTTTATCAGACACAGGGCTCAGAACAATATTCACACAGTATTACATACCAAATATACATATATATATGTTTTAAACAACTAAAAAACTCCATTTCCTATTCTACCCTTTCCAGAAAGCTGCCTTCCTAAAATTCTCACACAAAACCCAAGTGCCAGGCTCCCAACTAAACTGCTAAGAGGAAACACTCCTCTGAGCTCACTCTGAGAGGAAACTGGTGCAATACAGCCAGTAAGGCTTTAGGAGAGACAGTCTTACAAAAACCCACATTTTCCGTTAAAACATTATCTCAGCTACCCTTTTGGTTCACCGACTGTTTGCCAACAGAACAAAGAAATGCATGTTTTGCAGTGTTTACGAATTACAGTAACTGGAAGATTTCCAGATTTCACATTCAGCTTGAAGCATTCACATTCCCCACAGGAATGGGAGCACAACGTCCAGTCCCTGCATAGAAGCATCAGAACACCTCAGTCATCCAAAGGAGCATCATTTCCAACCAACACAGAGCTGCATCCCTGTGCCTCAAAAGCATCCTTAGCTCCTGACCACCACCACTGCTCTGGTGGAACCTCGCTAAACAGGATACTTGGGAGCAAAATTTGCAAACAGTAGTTAATGGAGAAAAATTACATCTGCAAGTAAGTTGTATTGTACACATATATCTGAGCATTAAGTAGCCAGAAGCAAAATAAATTCCCCAAAACATATTGAATGCCTTTGACATTCCTGGAACAGAAAATACAGGCTTTTTTTATTTCATAGTATCCATTTCATAGACTGAATGGGAGCCTGAACACATAATTTTCACTTCTTGCCTACACATAAAAATAAATTTACTTTTTTGAGGTTCACTGTTTTATTGAGGAGGATTGGTTGGTTGATTTGGTTTGGTGTTTTTGCTCTAAAACTCACAAAAAAAAAAAAAAAAAAGCGCTGCACCCCTGGGAACCTCCCCTTATTTCTTTCTTTCTCATAGAAAGGAGGAAAAAACAAGATGTCACACAAAACAGGGTATGTTTTTACTGCCAAATGTATGGAATCCTCTGCAGCAGTAGATTTAGAAACACGATCACAACCACACACAGCTGCAAACACTTTTTGAAAATGTGAACAAAACATCCATAGAATAATGTCTGCAGTAATGGATCCCCATGGAAGGGAAGTTGGTAGGTATCATTTCAATGAGTTATACTGAACAAGAATAAATGGAAAAACACATGTGATAACAAAACACAGAGTCTGTTAGTAGTGAACATTTTGTCTTTTCATTGTGTCACATTTATTTTGAGCTGTTTCATATCAGCTAACTCATTCCAGAACACTGGCATCCTACTACGGACCAATCCCAGCAAACTGCTGAGCCAAAGCACAGCCCTGGTTTTACTTTTTGAAACAATTATTACTTTTATCCATTCTTGACAAATCTAAAGGATTCCTGTCTTAAAGCAGGATGTGCTTGTGTTGGTTTGAAAATCAAAAGTCTGAGGCAAGAAAGACTAACAAGCCAGCCACCAACCGTAAATTTTAGCCACCTTATACTAGTTCACCTCTGACTGCAGTGGCATTAATAGAGCTCTGCTAACAAAACCGTCTTTTCAAACATTTTCTGTTACAATTAAACAGGATTTTGAAAGAAAAATTTATTATATTCACGGGCAGGAAAATAAGAAAGAGGTGGAAAAATTACCCCAGCAGAGCAGCAAGATGACCTGGCAAATTATCATTTTTGTGAAGTCAGTTTTCATTCAGGTCAGCAGTTGCACAATTACAAGGTATGACGCAAAGACAAAAGGAGTCACGGGGACAAGGTGGGACTAAAACCCTTTCAGGAGCAGCTTACAGTTAGGTCTGATTAAGCACATTGTAACACACATACCTGTAATCCCAGATTTACTGGAGCTGATGTAAATTAAGCAAAACTAACCTGCCTATTTCCCTCTAACTAATCTACACAGAAATTAGCACTGGTTTAGTTAAGCTAGTTTTCAAAACAGACCACAAGTATTGTAGCTGCTGCAATCTATTACAACATTTTGCACTATTTCAGTCCCTCCAGATTTGTTTTCACTAGTAAACTCTACAGTTGCAGCATGCAGTAATGTTCATCTCTTGAAAATAACAATAAAGTTATTTGTTCACCTTTGAGCACCTGGCCACTTTTATAACACCCAGCTCTCCAGATACCTTTGCTACAGCTGCATGGGCCTACCATGGTGTAAGATCTTGAGGCACTCACTATCCATTAACAAGACTGTCACGTAAACCCCAGCGCCATGAACAGGTAAGGACACTCAGTGAGGTACAAGAAGTAGATGTACTGCATTTGCAAGGGCCAAACTATTAGCGTGTTAAAAATATGTCTCATGAGAATGAGATAAGACTCATCTGCTGAAGTAAAGCAATTGTCTTGTCTGCAACTGTCTTCCTAGTTTATCAATTTATAGAAGACTTCAGTGTACTGCAGAGGATAGATTCAAGTTTTGCTGTAGTGTCGTATAAACTGCCAAACAAAATTATTAATATAATGCTTTTGTGGGAAAATTGAGCTCCACAAATATCCGAACAAGAGGTGAATATTTAACTATGAAAATATACATAGATAAAAGTATGAGACATCTGACAAAACAAGAAGGTTATGGCTTAGCCACAAGAATGAACCAACCACATATGAAGACTTTCCTCATCTGGAAAGCTTTTTCCATCTTCAACAAATGATCAAAAGTAGGATTGGAAAGAGGGAGAAGAGAGGAGGTCAAATCAAGATCTGTTACACAGAATCCTTTCTTGCCAGAGCCACAAGCATATTTCTTTATGCAAATTTTCAGATTCCAACAGACCAGTGAACCCTTAAAGGTCAGTCCAATATTTAGCCTACACCAAAGCTTTGCTGAAACAGCTCTTCTAAATTACCACTTTCAACTCTATGAATTTTCCAAAAATAGCCCTTTTTACATGAGGGAAAAAAAAAAAAGCAAATCATGGGTGTGGTTACTGTAATTTAAGTCTGCAGAGTACCACTGTTCAAGCTGTCTACAGTTTTATGCTAGACAGCCTCATCATGATTCAAACAACATTGTGCTTTCAGGAAGGGCCGTTCAGAAATGTCAATGGTTATCCCTAGTGCAGGAAGGTTTTCTACAATTTTCACAGCTAAGACCTTTTTGGGTTATAAAGTTATCAATTTATATCCCAGTCATATATGCAATCCAATCACTTGGTAGTACAGTTCTGCATTAGACAGATGACTGCTTAGATTTCATTTTATAGCACTTATTATAGTTACAGGAAAAAGATAAAAACTTCCTTGAAATCTTCACCTTAGGCTCCCATCTATGTTTTGATCTCTGTAAGCCCTTTTACTAACAGAAAAGCTCATTAACAATTACTATAATCACCTAAAACATGAGAACGCTCCCCACTTCCAGTTTACAATAAAATAAGTATAATGCATGAAGTACAAGTCTCTTCTGCACAAAAGCCTCACATTCAATAACTAAAGCCCAGTCTGGGCTATATAGCGAGACATTTACAACCTAACAACAACAGCTGTCAGCCATGGTACAGTCAGAACACACTCAGCGTGGGTTCAGTGTGGGTATTTTGCTCTTACAGGAGCAGGAAGACCTGTTCCAAGCAGGGTTAGAAGCCACTGCAGCGAAAATGCTGACAAGCAATTTATATAATGACTCAACATTGTTAACGCAGCTACTAGAGCACAAGTTATTACTTTCAGTGAACAGCAGCTCAGAAGACCCTAAGCCATAAGTAAAAGTTGTCCAAGCTGACAAAAACATGGGAGTTTTCATTAACAAGAATTAAATATTTGCTGCCTCTGGACCAAAATGAATTCTGTCTAAAAATTAAGAAATTCATATTGACTTTGCAAGCTACCTCCACACAACTGACGTACAACCTCTGACAATATTTTCTGCAAAATTGTCTTAGACACAAAAACGTTTTCACACAAAAAAAACCCCAACAAACAACAAAACCAACCCACAGAACCCCAAACCCCCCAGATCCAATCTTCTCTCCCACACATTCCCAGAGCACCATATAATTGGTTGTACTGGACTAGACTTACTTTTGAGTACTTTAAAACCGTGCCATTCAGAATAAGTTTTTCTAGATTTAGAAAAGTGGGTGATAGTAAGACTTCAGCTCTCCACCTGTTCATCTTAAGAACACCAAAAGCTTTTCAGGTCTGTAGTGGACTGAAAGCTCTGCAATAGTATCCAATTACTTTGGCACACACACAAAACTTAAACAGCCAAGATAATTTATTCTCCAAACATACATGATAAAAGGCATATGATATAAGCTGAAAGTATAATTGTTATTCATGAGAATAGAATTTAAAAAAAAAAAAATGCTAGTGGAGGAAAATTAAGCTTCAAGTGGGTCAAGTAACTACAAGCAGGTGGAAGATATGTTTATTTTCTTCATTGAAGCAAAAGCACTGCCTGAAAATAACACCACTCCTGTATTCCAATGTAAGTGAAAAGCAAGGAGTTTAAAACTTAAAAAAAAAAACCAAACAAAAAACAAAAACCCACACACAAAAACAACCAACCAACCACACAGTTAAAACAACCAACCAACCACACCTTACATATAGTTAGAATGAAAAGCTTTAAGTAAAATCTCATACTAGATTTTCTGTAATCTTGCAATGATAATATTTTATGGTGTCAGTACTTCATTTCTAGAGGAATAAATGTATTGCTGTTCACAAAGCCAGAAGTATAATTCCAAAAAACTCAAACAGCAGCCTATGTTGCTTTTTGAAAAGCAAATGCAAGGCAACTTCTTCATAAAGAATAACCTCTTTAAAGCAGGCAAAAAATTCAAGCATCATTAGTATCTACATTACCAGTGGGAAAACCAGCACCTTTTCACTGCTGAATGGAGCCTACCTGGAGAAAATGCACAAAGCCATATTTAAACACATGATGCCCATATTAGTTCAGCTACAACTGAGGCATTGGAGGGGGGACATTAAGCTTAAACCTGGGATTCTTTTCCTGTTCTGATGCAAGTCATTAACTCCCTATTAACTCAAGTTAAAATTCTCACACTCACAAGTACAGGCCACACTCCCACAGTCTCTTAATCAAAGGGAAAGCACAGCTATTTTACTTAGTACAGAAAGAAGCAAGTGAATCAAAGAGCAACGTGTATTTAATAGAGAAAGAAAATTCCAAGTATAAAGCACCAAAATGACAGGCTACAAAGAAACAGAGACAAAACAATGCAGCATGTTACCAAGCTACCTGTGCCAAAGGCTCAGTGACAGGGTAGCATGAAGCTAGGAAACAGAACTTCAGTTTAAATTGCTAGTATGGCACTAAATGCATATAAACAGACTCTAATGCAATTAACTTGTTAAAGCTGCATGTGATCTAGCACATTAGTCAATTATGGTTTTACATTATGAGCATTATGATTTTCCCATACTACTAAGCCTACTAATATTACTGTTTTTTATAGACACTTCTGTAGCCACATTTTTCCTTAAGTGTTCTCTTAATTTCTATTTCTCTTCTTTTTAATCCTATTTTGTATGAGCATACAATAAATACAGCACAGGAAGGAGAGAGGACTATTGAGGGGGATGGCAGGCACTGGTATTTAAGTGTGAATTTAGCTCTAGTGTGAGCAGAATTATCAGCCTGTCACTGGAATGACTGCAGAATAAGGTTTTTAAGATGATCAAGAGGTAAGAACCTATGTTTTTTACTCTAGAAAAATAGAATCACAGAATGGCTTATGCCGGAAGGGACCTTAGAGATCATCTTATCCAACCTCCTTGCCATGGGCAGCAGTAACATGGTAAGGGTAAGCCAGCACACAGGCAAAAAGACACCAGACAGGGGAACTACTGAGATTAAAATGACCTACAATTATGTTGCTAGCAATAGGGGAATTCACATTCTTTCCCAACACCAAACAGTAAACCGATAGAGTTGAACAATTTTTCCCCCTCAAATCTAAATTCATTTTTAGATTAACATCTCCACAGTCACACGAGCACTAGTGACAACACCGGAGATGGCAGCTCTTCCACTTTCACGCACCATGCATGAAAAAAAAGGAGGGTGAAACCAAAACCCAAACACCACCAAAAATCCCCTGTACCTGTTCCAAATGTATTATCCAGTATGCTCTTTTCAGTCCTGAGAAACAAGAAAAAGGAGAACATGTCCTGCTGCTCTTTTGTACTCGCTCACTCCAAACAGTACAGGTTTAATAAAAAGATAATGTTCAGACAGATTCTTAGAGGCACCTCTCCCACTGAGCTTCTGAACATTGCCATGCTTATTAGCAGCAAACTTTCCTAACAGCACCTGTCATGTCTTCAATATTACACCATGTAAACCTTTTGGACAAACTGAAGTGTATGAGGCTTCATGTACAGGACTGAGTGAAATTTTGATTTGACCAGTATCAAATTACATCCATGTGAAAATTTAACTGGTTCTATCAGAGAGATACCATCATTTCATTATGTCCCATTCTTCTTCTCCAAACACAGAACTGAAATGTACACAGCAAATCCATTGTCAGACAACACAGAGAGCCAGTATGTAGTATTTCTGCAAGTCCAATAGTAACTAGGTTCAAAAACTGCTAGAAATCCCAAACAAAACCAAAAAGATTATTTTTCACTGGACAAAATATCTGCTTTTTAAAAATCACACTTCTGTGTAAAGGCATCAGGATAACATTACACAGGAAAGTAAGTTCTCTCCTACTCACAGGTCATCCATTAATTTGCAATGGTTGTCCCAAACATACAGCTGAAGCTCCATAGCAAAAGGACTCAAGATACTAACTTCTGTTCACATCTCCCTCTTAGCATAAGATTAATTTTAGTTCATTAATTCAAGTTGTACACATTTAATGGGTGTTGTATGCAAGACAAACTGGAATACATCAGAGAGATCCACTTCTAAAAAATGTTTTTACTTAGGTATTCATTAAATGTTACAGCAGAGACAGATTAAATCTTCAACAACAGAACTTTAACCCAGAGCCAGCACTGCCAGAAGCAGCCGCATCAGATTTTTTTCAAGCGTTACTAAAAATCATGACAGTTTCAACCACATGGATAGAAAGGAACACTCATAATTACAGGTCATGTTAACTTCTATTTTTCCCTATCTTTAACAGGATTGCTTTGAAAAGTGCAAACTGACACTTCTGTACAACTCCTGAAGCCCACTGAAACAAGCCTCTAATTTTTACATTAACTTCAAGTTATTTCCCTAAGGATTAGGGAAATAATAACTTGATTCTTTTAGGATAAATATGGAACTACTGGGCTTGATAGGGATGTCCGTGTGCCAGCAGGTTCAGAATGACTTAATATATGCCTTGCATCTAGGATGTGTTTTTGAACAAACCTGATGTGTTTTTGAAGATATGCTGCTGATGCTATATAGTAGAGGACTCCACTTTCCAGGAAATTGTACGTGCTGGAAGTCTAAATGCTGATCCTTCAGCATCTATTTTATTTACTACATGAAAATGTGAATCAACATAATACAAAATCAAACACAATACAAAATAAAGTGAGTGACCCGATTTAAACATCTGAGTCTTTTCACCTCAGCAACAGCCTCCTGCTATAACAACACAGACAAGTAAAACCAAAAGGTATTTTGGAGAGAGGAGCAATCTCTTATTAGACCCACTAACACACAACTGGAGAGACATAAGGTTTTCAATACATAAGGATGAGAGGTTTTGAAATCCTCAAGGGGTACATAAAACACCTACATACCAGTTAGTTAACAAAAGTGCCTCTCACCACGAATTTATTTACCATCACATCAACAATACCATAAAGTTGGCATAGTAACTAATTAAAATTTGAAAATCTTAACTGTTCCTGCTTGAGGGGGAGGAAAAAAAAAAAAAAAAAAGAGAAAAAAAAATAAAAAAAGGACAAGCATACAGCTAAAGATCCTCAAAATGTATTCCAGAAATGAAAAGGGAATGTCACAGTTCTCTGAGCAGCACCTGGAAACCAATGGGGGGTAGAACACCCCTCAGCTGCAAACGCAATTTTTTAGCAATCAATATTGCTGAAATTTGGAATTTCAAAACATATTAGTATATCTGCATAAGACTTTTTCCAGTCATTCAGGTTTCAGGCTAGGCTGCCAGGATACCTCTTAAAAGTAGCATTCTGTACAACCAATGGTTTGACAGCTCATCTAAACCAGAAGTCGAGCTCTCTACAAAGTTATTTCAGTTAAGCAGATTTAATTAATTTAGCTTTTACAATTTTCTCAAGTTACAAAGTATATGGGAATGCCTTAAAACCATCACATGTAACCTAAACTTTCTGCCCCAAATCCTATATTGTACCTGTAAGATTTTGGTATTTTCTGAACACAGGAAACTGTTTAAAACTGACAGAGAACAATTTTCTACTAAATCAACCTTTCTCAATCAAAAATCTACATTTTTTTCAGCCACAATACAAATACACAGAGTCTTAGAAACATCATAATGTATTTTTTGTGTAGCTCATAACCATTCCTTCCTTTCTTATTTGGCACCTCTGCTCAGTTTCATCCCTTTTCTGGATTCACATGTTTCAAAAGCCACCCACAAAAATACTACAGAGATAAATCCTCTCAATATCCTTCTGTAATCCTCAGTTACTTTAAGCAACAGACCAGTCTGAAAATACCAGGGTCCCCTGGGAAGCCAGAGATTACACTGTTGTGCTGCATTTCTGTTCCTGCTGATATTTTGTGCTTAGGAACAAAATGCTTTCCTGGAAAAGGTTTTGTAATGAACATCCAGATGTTTAACTTTCCTAAAAATAACCAACTTAACCCTTGGAATGATCATTTAATCCCAGTGCACCCTACAGGCAAAAGCTCTCACATCAGAACTAGAAGAAGATAAATAAAAGTCAGGAAAACATAGTAACAAGATGACAAAGTTGACTCAAACTTATTAGCATTTTTTGTTGATTGTTAGTTTAAATATTATATACAAGCCATCTGCTAATTTAGACCAAATTCACATTCAGTTTGTCACTTCGCTTTCATTCCTGTAACTAAAAGCTATATGCTATTTTGAGTCATAATAATATCAAAATGCTACTTCACTTTAACAGCATTATTTGTATTTGAATGTACAGTGATGAACAGAGGAAAACCGGTAATTTAAAAATATCCTTTAATCATCCTTAATATTTTATTTGAAAACTACTTTTGCTTAAGAATTAATGCACAGTGAGGATGTAGCTACCAAAAAAATTTAAGCTGTTTTTAAAACACTATTTCATTACCACTTGGTATTTGGAGGACTTCTTAAGATTTTATGCACGAGTAACTGCATCTTGGGTTTTTGAAATTAAAAAAAAAAAAAAGAAAAAGAAAATAATCAACGTGTAAGTGATTAACTTTCATCAGCCATGCATAAAGTTGCAAATCAAACATTACAATCAGAGACAGAAAAGTAAATTACATACATTTCATTCACAGACATCCATTACCAAAGTTTACAGAAACAAAGACTCAAATGCAGAAGAAATGTGCTGCTACTTCTCAATATTCTGAAAGCAATTTTAAAATTTGAAGTTTATAAGTAACTTCTAGATGGAATAAACTCATGCTCTGTGTGTTAGGCTATTAAGTTAAAAAAAATAAAATAAAATTCAGCTCTGCTCAAATTCATCTCAAGCTAGTAAAAACCCACTACAGCACTCTGGGAAGTGTGATTTCAGTCTACATACAAGTACTCAGACTTACGATGCAGCCATTTAACTGTCATTTTTGCTTAGCTGCTAGTGTGTGAAAATACCAAAAGCCTCTGGATGAGAGACAGGAAGGAGGCTTTGGAATTTCTCTCTGTTAGATATTAGTCTTCCTCAGAGTCCTGCAGTGAAGGTTGAGACTGCCTGAGATAGAGTGCCCAGACCAGATTTTTGTCAAGCCCAGCAAATGAAGGCTAGAATGATGCTGTCCCAGGGATGGACTAAAGCGTGGCTAGAGGAGCCTCCCTAAGTGCAGGCACAAGCCACAGCTTAAGTCCCTTGTCACTATATCTGGAAAGAAGCACACACAGACACACGCAAAAGACCTTGCCTTTAAGGCTTCTCTGTCTACTGCCCTGGAAACGAGCAGAGGCCGATGACAAGGCATAAGCTGCTCTAACACTTCACAGGCAGCAAAGCGCAGGATTAAGCAGTTTTAAATCAAAACAGCACAAATTTTAATATATTATTCCTGCCTGTTTAGTTTACCATATTTTTAGAGAGTTCTAAATCAAGGTATCTGAAATGCAAGAATATGCAAATAATTCTGTAAAAGGAACAAAGTTGGGCGACATTTTCATGTGAGAAAGTGACAAAAATGTAACAACAAAGTAGCATGCAATTTCTGGATAGGAAACTGAAGAGAACTTTTCTTTATACTCAACACTGGTCTGTCTGTCTCCTCTAATCTCTTCAGAAATTGCTATAACAGTACAACTCTTGGAAAGCACATTTTCAACCTCAAACTAGTGCTACAAATAACTGATCACACAGAGAGCCATGCTCATGGCACACATTTCACAGCAAGGGCTCACCTTTGTGGACTGAGGGAGATGCTTAGGGGATTGCATTTGTACAACTCAGAGTGACAGTTTCAGAGAGCAACTATCAATTGCTGACACCTCGGTAGGTGAATGGGAACACTTCCTGTTTTTCAGCTGTCATGGTCTCTACAAATTTCAGATGTTCAGCCAAATGGTGTTGTACCAAATGGATAATGGAGGTCATTCCAGTCCTACTTAGGGCATCTGAAGCGCTTCATTTACAACACCGTGCTCCCTTCCCAGTCAGTGAAGAGAGACAGGCTTCTACCAAGGGTTTGCAGTTATCCCTGGGTCTCTCCATTCAGTTCTGTTATCTGTGCAATACTAAATCTGGAGTTAAAAATTAAGAAGATGTGAATAATCACCCCATAATTTCTGAAGCACAGATGAGTAAGAATTGAATTAATCTATACAAATATTTTATAATAGTTGGTATTTTCTTTCTCTGATAAATAACTTACTGTGGAGGTAAGAAACATACAGATTGACACTAGTAGGATTTTGGGGAAAAAAGACATTTATACAATCCAAAATAGTTTTCACCCAGTTTAGCTCATGATGAAGCCAGTCTTCATTCTTTTCTCTTTCAATAGCTCTCACTTATTATGTTCACCTAAACAGCCCTGTGGGAAACCACAGGCATTACTAAATACTAGGAACTCTGTGGGAGGCAAATGCTGGATTTGACCAGGAATGTGATGACAAAGAGTTTGCTCTAGACTTCTTTCATATTTTAGAAAGCCAGTTTGCTTATCAATTCCTTTTAGAGAGAGAATGACAGATTCCAGGGACATAATTGTCTATATGAAGTCTTGTTTCACAATACACAAAGTATGAACAACAATGTCTGGTCTCCCAGGAATGAAGAAGAAATATCTAATCACACAGGTCCTTGACAAAGGAAAACGGTGTATTTTATTAAGCATAAAGACTAGAAATGCACTTTCTCTTTTAACATTAGGCATCTCATTTTCTCCTTCAGTACGTGTGCAATGCCAGCACTACCCAGTTACAGACAGTGCAGGATGAACTACTGCAACAGAGACATCTTTCTAATGACATTTTCAGTGTTGATGATTTTCATCATGTTGTATTAAACAAGAATCACCAATAACTTTTTCTTAAGACAGGAAAGAATACACAAATTATCCACCACAATTCAGATGAGATGGAACTGAACTCACATTACTCCTAACAGAAGGAAAAGAAAACAGGTAGAGATAGCATATCTCACTTGTGATATGCAGTCACAGTGTACCACAGAGTTATCATTAGTTTGGGAGTCTCCACTACTAGATATAGACTGAAGACACTACCATCAGTTTTCTACAGTTTGATATTTCCCAGTTGTTTAGCACATACCTTAACTGGTTCTCCTAATTTTTGTTTGAACTCAAACCAACACTTAAATAGTCATCTGAATAGAATCATAGAATGGTAGGGGTTGGAAAGGACCTCTGGAGATCATAAAGTCCAACCCCCCTGCCAACACAGGAACACCTAGGGCATGCCACACAGGAACAGATCCTGGAGGGTCTTGAAAATCTCTGGAGAAGGAATAAAATGAGGCTCTTTAAAAGCTGTATCTCTTCCCTTCCACTTTCAGTAGATAGATGCTATAAATCAGCAAGTTACATATTTTCATTTGTAAAACTGTGAGATACCTTAGTAAGAGCTGTTCTATAAATTTGTAAAACAAACTGTGAGCATAAGTAGGCTGTATTCTTCTTTACCTGCCCATCTTTCTGTGCAATCCTAAGTGTCTAATTAGCAGCATAAATTGTTTGCCATGGTAATAAGTAAATAATCAAAGCACAGAATGATAATTTCCCCGAAAGTTCAAATGGAAGACACTGGCTAGAGACACACCACCTGAGACATTACTAGCAAAAGCCAAACAGAAATATAAGCATCTCTACCTCATCCAAGCCCCAACTATTGCACAAGTGAGAAATTCCTTTACAAAACACAACACAGCCGTATGAATGCTATGATGCTCCTCACAGCTAGTTGTGAGAAATGTAAGCAGCTGAGACTGGAAGTGTCCTAGTACATCTGGAACAGTTACCTAACTTAATGTCCAGAAAATTGTCACAGGTGAGTTGTAGCAAAACAGCATTGTCTGTAGGACTTGATTACAGGCTTCTGATGCCACAGCATAAGCCACTCAACAGAAATTATTTTCTTTCAGGAAGTTAAACAATTAAAAATTCCTAAAACAAACAAAAAAATCCAGTCCAAGAGAATGCTCACAAGTACAGAAGCTCTTCCTAAACTTTGTGTATACAGGTTATTTAATTTAAAACAAACTCAAGTTTAGTGCTTCCAGAGTCAATTATTCTTTCTCCAGAACAGTTTGGAATAGCCAAGTGACACTACAAAAGACAGCTCAAGTTTCTGGCATCTGAAAACAGAAGATGTTCTAGAAGAGCAGAAATATTTCTCTTTATAATTAGCAAATAAATGAAACAATCTGAAGTGTTGGAATAAACAAATAAGCCAGAAAAAACATCATAGAATTGCCTAGAGCTAACTGTCCATACAGACAAGTTTAATGACTAGTTACATAGAATTTCTCTTTAAGGAGAGTTCTTTAATCATTAATATTGGGGTTGGGTTGGTTTTTTGTTTGTTTGTTTGGGGTTTTTTTGCTAATATTATGATTTGTAACACTGCTTTTATTTTCTAAGAGACAAGCACTTAACAGTAACAAATTCAAGAAGTGATATAAAAAATATTTTTTACTCCAGCATAGGCAATGCAAAGCTGCTACTCAAGACAAAATGCCAGACTAACAGCTACACCCTAAACTGAAGGGAAGGCCTAGATTCAGAAGCACACACTGGCTCATAACTCCCCGTTTGACTACAGAGGTGGAATATGTCTTAAGTGTGAAAATTCCACTTGGTACAGAACACAACGGCTTGTTAGTAAGCAAAGCAGGTAACTGGTTACTTCTCCATTAAACTCTGCAGACATCACGGACTTCCAATTCTCTCTTAATGTCATGAAAACAACAATATGGATCTAAAACCTGACCAACACAATTGCATAAAGGGTTTCCCAGCCTCTCTCTTCACATTTCCTACTTAAGAGAGTGTTGGTAATCTCCCAGCAGGGATAGTTGTCCCATAGCTTGGCTACGCAGCAAGGAGGTTTGGTAGCTGGTCTAAACCAGAGCAACATCTTCAGAAGAATTGGAAACCACACCGCTAATAACACATCAGCAGAACTACCACACGTTCCTTGAACCTCACCCAGCACACCTTCACATTCATGTGACCTTTCCTCTAGGGAAGAGAGGAACCCAACAGAGGTTACTCACTTTCCTAACTGAAAAATCAAAAGCAATTTCTGGTACATTTTTACTGTAATAAAAAAAATCTGAAAATAATTACTTTTGTGATTAAAATTGCAAATGGTATTACATAGTTGTTCAGGATTTTTATGACCATTTGTATGTTCCCCACTTGCCTTTTATCAGACATGGTGGTGGTGGTGTTATCTTTTATTTTAATAACACAAGATTTGGTTTTGGGGTTTTTTTTAGTTAAAAAAATGCTTAATTACAAGCATGCAACAAATTTAGCCAAAGAGCTCCCCATCATCAAGAAAACATCGACTTAGCACTGATATAAAAATAATAATAATAAACCCCTCAACATTTTATATACCCAGGACACTTTTAGTTATTAAACATCTACTACTCAAAGTAACCTTTGTTTCCAAAGTAAGATCACTGCGAATTTCTAATTGTTGGACATTTTGCAGAGTCACTATCCTCAGGTATCCACAACCTTAAAAAAAAAATCTGAACACTTGCTTCATTTTACAGTGTTTAATAGCTTGCAATGAAAGAATATGGGACACCATTCCCCTGATAAGGCACCATACTTTCTAAGAATCACGAGTTCACATCATTCCTACAACTATTTTTAAATTGTTTCATTTGTTCCTCTCTTGCACAAATTGCCAGCAAAAGAACTAATAAGCCAAAGAGATGGAGGATAAGTTGGATCTATCCAGATGATTGAGGGCATTATTCAGTGTCCAGAGGGGTCAGGAGATTCTGTTATCTCACTTCAACAAACAGGTCTAAATTTTGGAAGACTATGCACTGCAGCCTTTCCAAATTAGTCATATAGATACTACTAATAAATTCCCATGAAGTTCTGGAATCCTATTCATCCAGGGATATTAAATTTCCTATGTTGTACCAAGATACGGGACATTCTACAGCAAGTTTCCTAATAGCATGGAAAAACTGCACTAGAAAAAAAAAATCCAATAGTTTAATTATAAGTAGTAGATTCAAGGCTACTACTAGTAACAAGCGATAACGGATTTTCACACTTTACCATAATGAAAGGAAACTAAATTAGTGTTTTCCAGAACTGAAGCAGTAAATTATTTGAACAAGGTTCCAGACAATTGAGTCTTTAACATAAGAAAATACAGCCTGTCTTGTAGTAATGCAATTCAGCCTTGTCCAGATACTGTCAGACCGCCAAGTCCAGAAATAGCATTTTTCTCAATAAGGTCGTTCAAGATAAATACTCTATACAACTAAGAGCTCAACTTCACCTTCTTCCTCCTGCTCCACTTAGAGCCATATTACCCAAGTATCAGACATCTGATGAAGATTCAGGGCTAAATTCATCTAAAGTGCAACTGAACCAAAGTGCATCATGCCAGCCATATTTATCAACATTCAATCACAGGCAGAATATTATGGTTGTCATGGTGCCAGTAAGCAGTTAGAAAAGGGCAATGACAAAAGAAAATAGATTAATTATGTGGCAGAAAGCAAGGACTCTCAAGATACGTAGGGAAAATTCCTGTACATCTGTTATCCTACAGTATTCAGCAAGAGGAATCCCAGTGCAAAGGGCAGAGCCCCACAGCAACACTGCTGGGATTAAATTGTCCTTCAGCCCATTCCTCATACATCTAGAGGATCCCGAGTATAATACTCACTGGAATCAAGGCTTAAAAAAAGAGGTGTTTATTCACATTCATATGGTAGCCAATCATGCAGAGAAGAACTCTGATAGCAGAACGTGCTACAAATCACACCTCTTTGGTACGTCATTGCCTTGTCAGAAAAGAAACGCAGGAGCTGAAGCTCCACAATGGTTCAGAGATAAAGTGCAAGAATACTTGTAGAAGAACCATCCTACTGGTTTATCTGTGAGATACAGGTGCTTTGGCAACAAGTGCTACAGAAAAGCTTAGCACAATATATGCAGGCACTACGGGGAACAATGAATTAAATTAAATACTAGACTAGGTCCCCGGAAGATACCCTAGCACAGACCTATCTTTTCCAACAACTGGGTATCATCACTTTGTAGTTTACAGAGATTCAAAAATGCAGCTGGCCAAACTGATGGAAGAACACACACTTAAGACTTATGTACAAAGACATTATGAAGTCCTCTTGGGTATGAAGGATACTGGTGTGTATGCTTCATTGCTTCCTAGAAAAAAATGCATCTTTCCATCACAGTACAAAAAGATATTTTTTCTTACTTTGAGGCTTAACTTCCACAGCAATTCCTGTACTTAAGTTACAAATATGCAGACTATCTTAATTCTTTTTTTTTTTTAAATAACCGAATTGTAGCACACTCTCTAATTAGAAAAAAAAAAAAGGTTATTTTTTTTTTAATCATAGAAGTCAGAAAAGAAGATGTTATCTATATTGACTCTACTGATGACTTTGATTATGTGCTTGGAAATCCAAAAGCTCTTTTTAGCAATGTATTCAGAAGTCAGATCAAAAACTAAAACTAACAACTAATAGTTTAATCAAAGCATTTAACAATCAGGCCTTAACAGTCAACAAGCCGAAGTCCAATTGATCAATATGACATTGTCATACAGAAAGAGCAGCTCCGAGTGCTATTGATGAGCTGACTTACCCACACAGTACAGCACTGCAATAGATACTTTATCATGACACGCCTGGGCATAATTAAACACTAGTTCTGTAAAAATTCCATGAAAAAAAAATGAGTTAACACTATTAGTACTAAACTATGAATCTTCAGCGACAACACTGAAAGTACATTTCTGTGTGAGTCAAAGCTCCCAAATAGCCAGCCTGTCTAGCCAGATTTAAGCAGCTTTCATCCTGCCAGGTCTGTATCAAGACAAATTAATGTTGTCAGATAATGGCTGATGAGATTCTGAAGTGAATGTGACTATTTACAAATGCACAAAGTCAAGACAGGAGATTCAGCTGGCATGAAAATACAAAATACAGCCCATCAAAACAGACAACCTGGTTTTGCTACTTCAAATTAAAAAGAAAAACTCAAAAAAATGTCTTGACAACAACAAATGTGGCCACTTTACAGATAAACACATCACATACATGAGAGAAGTTGTCGCATGATAGACCAGACAGAGCCTGATCTCCGCCTTACAATCTGCATACAAAAGCAGGACAGTACATTAATGCACTTGGGTGTCAGGCTTAAGGTAGCAGTTTCAGTTCCAATTACAAAAAAAAAAAAAAAAAAAGGTGGCAGAAGAACAGTGACTGTTTACAACCAATTCTAGCCAAAATATCTAAAATCCTCTGTTTGTGACAACAACAAAAAGCAGGAATATTCTTTAGGGAGTGAGCTTTGGGAATTTTATGAAACTTCTTCCAGTAAAGCACGCTGCAGAAAAGCATTTCTGGTTTATGGCAGACTTTTTACATCTTTTGATCTAGCTTTAAGGTAGCTCTTTTTATGTTCCATCTGCAAAAATATACAAAAATGAAAGATAACTATGTGGAAAACTAACATTGGGGTACTTATAAGCACTTAAGTATGATAAAGAGGTTCTTTCTGCTCTATACCATCTGTAACTGGTTACAGCTGTATCTGCTTTAGAAGTAGTCAAGTTAGCAGAAAAATTAAATAAAAAAAAAAGTCCATCTCTTCACTATTTAGCATTAAAGTTCCCTTTTTTCAAGAAAAGAAGAAGAAAAAAAGCTCTTTATACTATATTTAACATAAAGCTTAATTAGATTTCACTCTTTATCTTCAAAACCCTGCAGAGATCATAATATTCCCCATAAGAGCTTTTAGGCCTTTGTAATAACTTCTCAGAGCAGCTCATTCAAGTGAAGGTATAGGATCAGCCACCTCAAGAAGAGTCCACAGAGCAGATAATCTTCCCTCCAGCAAACAGCCATCAATCTGAACTGCTAAAAAGGACCAAAATGACCTTGCATCATCAAACCTCAAAAGCAAGACACATACCCCACCTTGCCAGCCTGCAATATAGGGTACAGAAATCCATGTAATCCAGCTCCGTTTGCCGCCTGCTATTTCACCAACCTCACCTTTAGCTAACATCACCTGGAAAACGGACTTCCCATTGACTAAATAGGTCAAAGTCATGCTACACCTATTTTATCTTGCCAAATGGGTCTGACATTGATGACGGCAAGGTAAGTCACAACTGTAGCCTTGAAAGTGGCAAAATTATACCAGTAAGAAGTCTTTTGTATAACAACACACCACTGAGCTTCGGCCTCATACATCCAACATATCTGTACTGACAGCTGGTTGACCTTAATTACAATGATTACTCAGAATTCATTGCTGAGTTTGTACCCACTACAGAAGTTCCCAAATAAATGTAAACCGAGTTTTAAATGGGAGCTATCTATTCAACAGAAGTGACAGCAGATTGCTCAGAGCCACACACACCAAACTAACACTGCAGCAGAACCACATCTCAGCTGCTGTGTTCACCTCTGTCCTGCTAATCCCACTACCGCAGAGCTCAAACATTTTGCAATACTAGTTCTTGCCCAAGCCACCCTATCTCAAGTGGAGTGAACTGAATTTATTTAATCTAAGTAACCAGTGAAATTAAAATAAATCCTGAGAATATACACTTGCTACTAGCTTAACCTGTGTGGAGAAACCCCCCACAAAACTATCTGTGCATCTCTGCTGTAGAAACAGGTGCACCACATTTACTTGCTGCGACCACTTGATTTTTTGTTACCACCTGAAGCTAGGCTGTTCCATGAACCCAGTTGTACAGTGCATTTGTTACTCTAGCATGAAGTTGCTATTTGTGGTACTACTGACATAAGAAAATGGTGTAAGCAAAGAGATGCCCAACTTCTGTGAATCAGTGGAACACTATAAACTTTTAACATTTCTACTGATCTCTGTAAACTTCTGCCAAACTTTTAAAGCTGTTTAAAATTATGTATTGTTGCGAATTTTCTAGAAGTTATCTTCTGGCTAGTTCACAGATGAACAGAAGGACTTTTTAAAGATACCTCTGTGCAAAACCAGCAGAGTCTATAGGAATGAAGTAGTAAATTGGGTCTTTCAAGGCAGAAAGTGGCAAGCAGAAAAGCACAGACAGAGTAGAATTAATCAATACCACCAGAGGAGTGGAGAGTTCTCTGCTTTAAAAAACAGTAGTTCACACTGCACAGCACATAATTTTTCTTTTAGCAGCTGGACTGAAGAATAATCTAGATTCAAGCCTATTCTGCAGGTAAGCTTGCCAACTCATTCCTAAAGTTCGAGATTGTGTGTGTGAACAGAGGGTGGAACCCCCTGGGTCTCCTCCTGCCTCCCCCACACTACCTCTGTTCTGGAGACAGCTGCAGAAAAGCAGCTAAGGTGTAAAAACGGAAGAGAATTATTTCACAGCCTTCAGCTACATGCCCATGCTGCATGGGAAAATACTTTCTTAGACCTATGAACTACCTACGAGAAGTAAAAGAAGAACATCCAAAACCGACAGACACAGAAAAAAAATACTGTTTTCAGAAGGAAGGAGAGAAGAGAGTCAAACATCATAATTTTCCTTTCAGATTCCACTGATTAGGAAAAATGCTACTATATATAAACTGTAAGATATTATTATATCTCTCCAACTTCTACAAGGGCAACCTCAGTAATAAAGGAGGCAATTTAAGCACAAGATTGTGCAATACAGAATAATTTTCATAGTGTGTTTTCTACTTCAGGACACTGGTTGTGATGATTTTAAAGAACCTCTGTTCTGACATCATGAAAAAAAAAGTCACACCATCCTTAAATCCTGTCACCCTACAAGTGAAGTATAAGGATAGTCTCATCTAACATATTTGTTATTTTGAATCCTTGTTGATGTAGGGTATTAAAAATGTTCCGGCTTAATTGTTTAGTTTTCAGTTACAGAGTATCTTTCCAAAAAGTTATCAGAACATTCTGCCTTTCTGACAGCCCTGACTATACCATGCCACTTAATGTGACATACAGATATGGAGGCTATCCAAGGGAATTTGAGACCTGAGGCTTAGACTTCACCCTAAAAAGAAACACTCAACAGAATATAATAATGAAGATGGGAGCACAACAGCTATACAATTAATCAGTTCCAGGATAATGTCATCATGGTGGTTCTGGTGGACAGAGACACTTAATCTATCAGGAGAGCTGAGATTTGTAGGCATGGCACATGAGAACCCTGGTCTGGCAGATCAGACTATTTCAAGCACAGACACCACTTGTAAAAGGTGTAGCAGAAAAGATCATCAACATTAGCATCCTTGGAAGAACTGAAAAGGGAGAAGTGGGATCAGGAAGTGTTGCAAGGACACACATGCTCCATTAATCTTATTAAATCATCACCTTTCAAAGTCACTTCGCCTGGATCCAGTTCAGCTAGCACACTAGCTTGTGTTTCACTTCACTTTGCTCAACCCACATAATAGGCCAAATCATTTCAAATTCTAATCTTAATCAGTTACACGAAAGCAATGTAGCACCAAAAATAAGATGTGCACAATGATTTTCTTCTACCAATTTCATCCCTGCCTGTTCCTGAAAACTTTACTCAGATGTCACCAGAATTAAATTAGACTGTTTGACTAAATGGCTTGTATCAATTATTTGCTTTTAGAGTATATTATAATACTTAAAGTCATCATAAAATGTCAAAGGGCAATAAAGATGGTGGCATGTGTGGCAGGGATGTTAATACATCACATTACCAAAATAATGAAATAAAATAACTGATGTACTAAAAAGACCAGAACTCGCTCTGCTTTTCTTATATATGTTAGGAAATTGAAATCACTGCATTTTAAAAAGTATGGCACATATTTCAAAGCACTTCTTGAAGGAAGGCTTTATAAGTACACTTTTTTCTTTTTTTCTTTTTTTGCGTTTTTTTTTTTTTTTCAGTGACAAGCGATTGACAGAGATTTCAGCAACTGAATCTAGTATTTAAAATTGTACCATTCACCAAAACACAATTCATCTCAGAACTTAATATCCTCAAGTAATTTGGCCTGTCTGGTGTTCCCCACACAATTCCTCAAACTCCAACAGCATCAGGTTGCTTAACTCATACCAAAATCCCAAAGTGCACAAAATAATTACTTTATTGGATCACACCTTTACATTGAAGAAAGAGATGCTCTCAGGTTCACTGAACCTGACACAAACCACAGGAAGAGGCAGTAATGATGGTAGATCCACATGCTAATACCTCACTCACCTATGACACAGGAAATCATATTCAGGTCAATCTTCTGTTTGTGGGAATTCAAAACTTCACCTTTAGAAAAGCAGCCTCAACAACACCCATGGACAACAGCCCCTCCAGCCTTCCAAACTACAGCTCTATCAATGTTGGAAGTGGAACCCAAGTTCCCACCAATCCCAAATTAGTATTTTGATCATTAAGACAGAAAGGCATGTCTGCTTCCAGACCCAGCAAGTATTTACAGTACTCTATATGAAGTGAAACAGACTTAAATGGACACACAAAGCTCAGCCTCTGAATAACACATAGTTTGGTGATGAGAGCACTCCCCTGGAAGGTGAGTGATGCCAGGTCAGAAACCCTGGGGGGTGGAACTGGACAAGCTCTCCAATCACTGGGTAAAAATCAAGGAACCATTAAAATCTGCTGACACAATATCCTGAAAAGGCTAAGAGCAAAACTGAAAGAAATCTTAAAGAAGTACTTAAAGAAGTACTACACTACAGCACCAAGAAAACATGATTTATGTTCTTCACTTTAATATTTTTTCTTGAAGTATTATTAATATAGTAGTAAATGCATCCTTTGCATTGAAATGGGCCATTTATTTTCCCTTTGCTAATCAGAGTTATTATGTATACATATATTCAATTCAAGTAACCATAACCTTCCAACTAATCCCATGCTCTTTGCTTTATTTGTCTTTCAGTCCAGTGGTGTAGACAGTGTCCCTGCCTACATGACGTACAGTCTGAGATAGCAAAAGCTAGAGAGATAACAAATAAGTGAGGCGAGACTCTTACTGAAAGACAAACATATTAACTATAAACCTGATATTCTCAAATTTACTGAGGTTTCAGTCACTTTTCTGATGCCAGATACTCAACACACATTCAACATTCATACAATGACATCCTTGTCCCCAGGAGGCTTCTAACAATTGTTAAAATGGAATGTGGTCAGTAATTTCAGTCCCTGAAAAATGGAAGATTAAAGGCCAAACTCCACGTTCGTAAGCCAAGCTTTCACAGCAGGTTTTAGACAGTATGCACAGCAGAATTTAATCTGTATGCTTTGCAATCTATTGCCTAGGAAATGCAGTACTTTAAAAATTCGAGTGATTTGTTTAGTAAACTGCCTCCCATCCTCAAAACACCTTAATTAGGTTTCTCAACCTAAACTGAGCAAAGCAAGGAAAAAAAAAAAAATCTTCAATGCAAAAATGCCATTTTACTAGTACTTGACAAGGTCTGTCAACAAGCTGTAGCTCCATGCCCTCCCACATAACATCTAATCAAGTCAACTAAGACTTAAAAGCACTACCTCAGTCAAGACCGTATTTTATTGCATGGCAATAGCATATTAAATGCTTAAATGAAATGAAATCAAATCCTCAGACCTCTGAATCTAGAAAGACGTTTAACACCAACCAATATGGATTCTTCAGAAGCAAAGAGGACTTTATACATTTACACTTATTCCAAAACTCAGTGGCTTTATCGATTACTCTGACACATCATTAGACTTAATTTCCACACCAAGGCATTACATAGAGAAGCTTCTAAATATATCATCTCATCAACCATTTCACTCATCAAACATTTGATGGCTAATACAAGAATCATTCCACTGATTAAAACATTTAAGAGGGAGGTCAGTTGTTTTTAAGATTAGTGACTCAACACAGAGACTTTTTTTTTTTTTTTTGTTCTTAGCTTACCCTCCCACTCTGTCTTCTCATCATCACCCTGACAGGACATGCACACACTGCAATCCATATTACTCTTTACAACACTCCGGGAAAGGAAAAATTTAAAATATATTTGGTTTTGGTCTAGAAATCTCCTTCTGTCTTTACATAGGAAGGAAGCTGTGAAAAATCTTTTGTGTATTCAAAAGGAAAAAAAAAAAAAAAAAAGAACAAAGCAATCTCTATTGCTGGACTGGGTAACAGTAAAAAGGGAGGGAGTGTTACATCAGGCCTTGAAAAACACTAAACACCTACTAACTGAAGATAAACAAGATAGCATGCTGCTGTGCCCTCTGAATAGGATCCAGCGCAAACACGTCACCACGAAGTGCTAAAAATTAGGAAAGACCAAGCATTTCACGAAGTAATGATCTAGGTCCTGCTGCTTCCATATTCATTTGCTGTAATACTTCCAGCAGCTTGGTGCCTGAAGATAAAATCCTTGACATTTACTAACCTCTTACTCATGCACATACACATTGGTGATGGGTAAACAGCTCTTCCCATATTTATTTCCTGCTCTGTTGTAGCAGGACCTTTTGCCACTACCCAGTCCCATTTCCTTGCTGGAGTACAGATAGGAAGCAAAAGGAAAACGGGTATTCCACAACCTCTTTCCTCTCTCAATCCATTCCTACTCACAGGAAATTAATTTAATCTAGAAAATCATGAGCAACCTTGCAATGAAGCAGTCACATTCCTCTGTGGCTTGTGGATTTGATTAACAGCAGTATCATATATAGATCTCCTAACTTCCTTCTATTATTGCAGGTACTTGACAAAGAAAGTTTCTGTACTCACTCCTGACAAGCATTTTATTCAAACACACAGGTTTTTTTAAAAGTGCATATCCTTTGAAAGAGCATTTCCAGCTGGCACTTATCCCACATTTCACATTAAAATTAGTTTTCCCAGGATGACAACATTCAGTTTCACCAGCAAAATTCTCAGCAGATCCTCCTTTCAGGGATAACATACCTATATCTGAAATACTGGGTCAGCAAGACTAAGACATTAAAAACAGAGCTAAATAAAAGTACAGATATTTATAGATGTAGGTATTACTGAAGAAAAAAAAAAAAGAAGGGGTTGTTGCGAAAAATAACACACAAGAATGGTGACAAAAGACAACTTATGCATTTAAAAATAGGGAAGTGATGGGGGAAAAGCATAAATACCTCCTTATTATAATATCTTAATAAAAGGAAATAATTGCAATTAATTTCTTTTGGTAATTAAAAATATAAACTCACCTTAAAATCTCAGATTTATATTTACAAAACAGTAAATACAGTAAAATGAGAATTAGTTCTCACCTCTTCAAAATAACATCATTAACAGAGATGTCAATCATGGAAAAAAGCTCTATTTTACCTGTTTGACAGTGCTGATATCCAGTCATCACAGCTTGCAAATACATTTTTTTAAGGTATTTCTAATACATCTGAGAGAATTAAAAAATAAAAACAAAATACCTTTATCCTATCTTATGAAGCTACAGTAATTCTGCAATGCATGTTGATAGTTTTGCACAAAAAGGAATGATGAATCCTTACACTCCTGGACAAAAGAGAAGCACTACTATGGCCAGGAAACAATTTACGTTGTACAAAGACGGGCAAGTGAAAGATTTTTCTTAATGTCAAATTACTTATTATCAGCTGTGAAACAAGGTATCTGCACAGCAGTGAGACACTACACTGAGGAACATGGAAAACACTCGTTCTGAGAAAGCCGCCTTTGCAACACAGCAAATGGACTGGGTGCGGCAAACAGACAGGATGCCATCTGCCAACTTCAAAACTGTACAACTGCACTCATCACTGGACACAATTCTGTACAACTCTTCTGTACACAAGTACCACTTTTCGCAGTTAAAAACATGCGCCTTTTTCCTAAAAAGCTCTAAAGCAATTAGGCAATTTTATACTGAGCTGCATTACCATAATTAAAAATAAACAAATGCAAGATTGCTGCTAGAACTGCAAGTAACCAAACGTGCATCCACAAAGAGCGCATGAGTTACAGAACAGGACTCCTATGACCAAAACTGGATTTTTGCTCTTTGCATAGCTCCCAGACAATGCTGATCACAAGTCAAAATGCAAAGTGACAGAAACCTTGAAAACATGAGGACACATTGGTGAAAAAAGGCACAAAATGACAGTGTTTTGAGATGTAAGACTCATATCCTTGTTCTGTTACAAACTCAATACGTTAAGAAAAAACTAGCATTTTTGTGATCCACCCAGCAAATAGTGAAGAACAACTTAAATCCCAACTTCATTGCCCTAAAATACACAACCTAAAGAAGAGCTAACCCTCCTCCCAGCCTGTTAAAAACCTTTCCTTTAGAATACACCACGGCAAAGACATTCAAAACAGGGAGGGAGTTGAAGATCAAAATAATATACAATTGATACTTTGTTTCATTTACTTTTTTAAAAGAACGTTGACAAATCCCTGAGTAGTTTACGAATTTATAATTTCCTTTGGCAATTAAAACACACTAAGGCAATAGTTCACCAGACCCATCTAATTGAACTGCATTAAACTGCCTAAATCTGGACCAGCGTTCATTTACTGTAACGATACATAGTTAATCCTTTAAAGTTTGTTGCTGGTGTTTTAAAGCAGACCAGACCACTACCTGAACTGAGATGTTGAAACAAATTAAGAGCATCTAAAAAGCAGAAAACCACCATGTATATTATATCGGTTCTTGACAAAGAAGTGACAGAAGATGGGAGAAGGGGCTGCCAAAGTCTCAACATGTGGCAGAACAGAAATCCCCTTGGGGTTTTAAGTTTTGAAAAAGTAATGGAAAAGATTTCCAGAACAACACAGAATAGGAATATTCCTTCATATTCAATCCTGTCTCCATATTCAGCACACACCAAGGTCAAAAGCTGAGATGGAGTTAATAATTAAAAAAAATAAAAATCTAAGAAACAACTCTGATTGATACCACTGGAATGGATTTAAAATGCAGTATGAGTATCACAATTAAATTACTGCAGTGGTCAGGTCAATAGAGCCAATGCACAGGTAAATTATTTGAGATATTTTGGTTGTAACCCAAGACAATATAAAAAAAACCCCACCAAATAGAATTATGTGAAGAAAGCAAACCCTGTCTCTTTGATCCACTGTCAGCTAGGCCAAATACAGTGTCAGGACACAAGAAAAAAAATGCCCTCTCATTTGCTATACTTCATGTCTTCCCACAGGAACTGGTCTCTTCCTCCTCATTCTATTTCCTGTATACAGAACAGGCCTATTGTCACCAGGTGAAAACACACACACATGCCACTGACTTAGCAGCCAGCCTATAGTGGCATCAATCTCCCTTGAGGCAGAGGGATCACCTGCAGCCTCACAAACGAGAGAGCAGGTACTGTCCCTACTTCAGGCCCAGAGGATCGCTGTGTACCAGCTCTAGCCATGCAGAGATCCAGCTCACCTAAGGAGACCTCCGGACAGCGAAGGATGACAGCCACGCTAATGTTCACCACGATCCTCTCCCCCTCCCCGGCTGTCAGCGGGGGGGAATCCTTCCAGCCCAACCACCCCAACCCTTCGCTCGCACGTCCCTCCTCCCTTCCCCCTAATCCCTCCTACTCATCCGCGCTTAAATCTCAGGCCCCAGACCCTCCGCCGGCAGCTCCCTTTATGCCCCAGCCCCCACCGCAGCCGGCGGCCGGCAGTCCCGCGGCGAGAGGCGCGACGTCGGCTCCCCGCACACCCCCCGCACCTGCGCCCCCCTCCCCGCTCGGGACCCCATCTCCGCGGCGGGGATCCGCTCGCCCCCGAGCCGGCCGGAAGGAGGCCTTGTCGGAACACCCCCTGTGGCCGGCCCGGCCCGGCCCGGCCCGGCCCAACCCTCGTCGGGCCGCTCCCCCCCCCCCCATCCCCGCGGCCCGCAGCGCCGGCGCCCGACCTCGGCCCCGCGGCTCACCAGGAGTAGGTCTGCTCCGCCATGGCTGCGGCTGGGCGGCCGGCCGGCTTGGCTGTATGGGGCGGCCAGGCCCCGGGCTCCTCCTCCGCCGCCTCCTCCTCCGCCTCCTCCTCCGCCTCGCAGGCTCCGGGGCTCAGTGGCGGCCCCGCTGCGGCTCCCGGCCCAACATGGCGGCGGCTGTGAGGAGGGAGGGGAGCAAAGGGGGGGGTCCCCACCCGGGCGGGGAGGGGATGGCGGAGAGGGCGATGGTGGTGGCGGGGAGGGCGGAGGCTCAGCAGCAGCGACGCAGGGCCGCGCTGAGGCGCCTGCTGGGCCTCATGGCCGGTGAGGCGGCGGCGAGAGGCGGGGCGGGGGCGGGGAAGCGGCGGGCACCGGGCGGCCAGGACAGGCCGCGCCGCGTCCCCGCGCTCGAGCACGGCGGGGGCGGAGCCGAGGCAGGGGCGGGCGGTGCGCGAGATCACATGCCCACAACACCCTCACGTGCCGCCGCCGCCGGCCACGCGCAGGCGTCGTGGGCAAGGGAGGAGGCGGCGGGACGCTGGTTGTTGGGCCCGGCTGCACCTGGCGCCGCTGCTCCGGGACAGCCCCGCTGCTCCCCGCAGTGGGCCCCGAGGAGGGGCGCGGGCGGGGGAATCATTCGAACTTCAGGAGGGGGAACTCCGCAATCCGCCCGCACCGGAGCCGCCACCGGGAACTGGGCAGCAGTGGGGCGGGCCCGGGCGCGGCTTGGCCCGCTGCCGCCCGCGGGGCTGGGGCTCGGGGCAGGCGCCTTAGTTTAAAATAACCGGCTGGTGTGAGGTGTCCGCTGCTGCGGGCAGGGCCCGGCCTGAAGAAGCCAAGTGGGGGCAGAGGCTGCCCGGGCTGGGGAGGCACCCAGGGAGGGCGAGCGGGGCTTGCTCGGTTGCGGCCTAAAGGGCCGGGGTGTCTCTGCTAAGCCCAGGAAAGCGGCTGCTCTTCCCGGTGTTGTGGCACATCCGGTGCTTTCCTGACATAGCGCAGGAGCATGGAACTGCCCGGGAACGATTGTGAGCCGCAGATGTGGTGGGCTTGTCTTCTGAAGGAGAGTTAGGTGGTAAATGCAAAGTTCAGGTAAGATAAGTCATAAAAATGAGTGTTTAAGTTCACAGTGCGTTTCTGAAGAATGTTCCATCTTTGAATTCGTTACCGTTTAAACAAAGCAAATAAATAAGATCAAATGCTCATATATATTTTTTAAGGAAGGAAAATAGCATTCAAGATACTCTGGCCATCTAAAAATCAAATGCTTCATATTATCACCAGCCTTGTATTAAAACTGTGCAAGTCCCAGGCAGAGGAACTGGCAGCCATTGATACCAGTCTTGTCTTTCCTCCCTGGTTTCTTTGGTGCTGCTGCCAAATCTTCAGTCCTTGATGATGTTTCTGCCAAATGCAGAACTCATGTCCTATCTTAGGTTTGCTCACTTGAGTAATCCTTACCTCCTGTTACTCCTCTTGGAGCAATTTGTGCGAGTGGGGCTTTGGGAGTTCAGAGCAATTGTTCCAGTCCAGCTGCGCTGCCTTGCTCATTGTTCCTTTTAATGTGGGAGGGAGAAGAGCCAGTTTTAACTTCTAGTTGGAAGTGATGTAACTGTATTATATATAAATAGAAGAGCGGTGCCCAGGTCTGGTAAAAACAGGTATCTGTTTTTTAAACAAATAAATATACTCTGGAGAAATTCTATGCCTTAATGCAATTTTGCTAAAATCTTATAAAAAAAAAAAAAAGGGGGGGGGGACACTCTGGGACATTCTTACTGCATCTACAGAGATGCCAGATGCCTCTAAAATGGCCTTTGGAGCTCACTCTAGTTTATTTCTATTAGTGGACTGAATAAATTATTTCCATTTGGTCCATCTTGTTTATTCTGTTAAATGGAAAAAGGCTTAGGCTGATCTGTAGTCATGACACAGCATTAAAAGTAAGGAACTGCTCATTTCTGCTCAGCTCCATTGCTGGCTGGCTGTGCAGTCTTGCATGGCTCACTTCATCTCTGCTAGCTTGGTTTCAGCCTCAGTAAAGAGGAAACTGCACCATGTTCCAGCCACCTTAAGCTTTGGGGCACTGCAGAGGGAAGGTGCTGCAGCATCGTGGCTTCTGTGGTCTCGGTGGAGGAAACGCCTGGGATCCTGGCACTTCGGTTAAGCGGTGCTGTTAGTGTGATGGTGCTGGACTTCAGAGGCTTCTCCCCCTGTATGCCTGTATCGTTATGCATTGAAAACAAGTGATTTGGGTTGTTGTCACACCTCAGCATCCAAATGCTCTGTGCTTTTCACAGCCCTTTGGCCTTGTGGGCAGGAATGACCTTAGAGTTCCTGACGTAATCGGCACTCTACCCCCTTGCTCAGGCAGGGCCACCTTGAAAAACTTTCTCCTCCATTTGACCATATAGCTCTTTGCCTTCCAACCAGCACCCCATACACAGCACTTGTGCCCATCTCACAGAATCCCAGCATGGTAGGGGTTGGAAGGGATGTCTGGAGATCATCACATCCAATCCCCCTGCTTCAGCAGGGTCACCAAGAGCAGGGTGCCCAGGATCACATTGTCTAGGTGGGTTTTAAGTATCTCCAGAGGAGACTCCACAGCCTCTCTCAGCAGCCTGTCCCAAGGCTCTGTCACCTCCCCAGGAAAGAGTTTTTCCTTGTGTTCAGATGTAACTTCCTGTGCTCTAGTTTGTGCCCATTGCCCCTTGTCATGCCACTGGGCACCTTGGAAAAGAGTCTGGCCCCATCCTCTTGAAACCTTCCCTTTAGATATTGATCAGCATCTTAATAGGTATAGAAAGCTTTGGTGGATATGGTGCAAGGAGAGAGGAGCAAGTCATGCTCAGCATCTTGAGCTGTGAGGTACACAGCCTAGGCCATCAGTTTTAGTGGAAATTCTGGTGTTCGCACATACACGCATCCCCTGCTCAGGCTCTGGGTAGGACTTGCACAATGGAGAAGTTCCCTGCATTTCTTCTCCCTCAGCACAGCAGAAAAATCTACAAGAACAATTAAAAAAATGGACAAATAATTTTGTATTCTCACTGAGTTGTGGCGTAACTTCAGTGCCTCTGGGATGCCTGGTTTTAGGCTACCCTTTTCACTGATTATGATAGAGGAAATGTAAGGAGGAAAAAAAACCCAAAACTCTCCATCATTTTGAATCAATGCAAGGAAAGATAAATCAGTGCTTCAGCCTTGTCTTGGTATTAAAGAGCCTTTCTTTTGTTCCCTGAGAATAGGATGTAAAACTGATGCTAGTATCTATGAAACAATATCCCTGCTTTGTGTCCTTACTGAAATAGCTTCCAATTTCCCAGTCTTGCAAAATTTCCAGCACGTTAATTTGGCACAAATGATTTATAGTTGATGAGCAATTAAAGTATCATTTTTTTCAGCATCTCAGGCTTTGTGACTAGACTACTAAATGATTTTGCACGCTTGCTCTATCATTACAGGATAGTGGTGGGAGGAATTCACAGTAGAAATTCACTCTTCCTTGCAGACCTAGCATCTGCTCTTAGGGTAAACAGGAGCACTGCTTGCATTTCCCAGATAATTTTCTTAGCCTATCCTTTGTACAGTCTTTTCTCAGACCTACGAGAGCTTTACTCTGAATTTCAGTGACAGTTTACTCTGACATTACAAAGTCCTTCCAGAATACCAGTTCTGTCTGGAACCTTTGATGTAGACTGATGTATTACTTAGACCTGTCAAGGTATTTCAAAGCTAGCAGTAAACAAAATATAAGGTGGGGATTGTTTGTTTTCTTTTTATGTTTTGAAGTGTAACTCCCAGAGGCAAGTGTGGTGGAGGAAAAAACCATCTAAAAATACCAGCTACAAAGAGCCCTCACCTCCAAATTGCTTAAATGTCATTAGATGACATTTAGCTAACCATGTCTTGATTCTGCTATAATAGAGGTGGAAAGAGAACCAGAGTAGCTTCATGTAGATATTTCACCTTTCAGGAAAGGACATGACAGGTAGAGTTATCAACACTGCTTGATTTTGGGAGGAACAAATAACATGGAAATGAGCAGAAAGGGAAGGCATAAAAAAATTTTTTTAAAAATCAAAAAAAAATCAAGAGTTAAAGTTTTGACAGTATAGCTCAGAGTGTGGCTAGGCTATTCTGCTAGTATGATCCTTGTGGGATTTCCCTTCATAAAAATAATTAAAATGTTCACTGACCAGTACACGACATGATTCTCTTCACTACCACCTAGTGGGAAAGTCCTTCATTAACTGAACTCCAGAACTGCTCCTGCTCTCCAATCTCATCCTCACCCTGATGGTAGAAAGAGCAAGTAAGTGAAAGGGGAACAGATAGATGAGTGGGCAGAAGGACACAGTCCTTTTTCCTCATACAGCAAGATGAATGTAGAGAGACATCCATTCTATAATTTAAACCCATTATGGCCTCTGGCATTATTGCACCATGCCTTCCAATGCTGCATCCAGGCCCATGCTTAATGGTTGGTACACTCTAGCCTCAGTTTAACTGACACTCTCAAAGCTTAAGAAATGTTGTCTTTGGAAAAAAAAAAAAAAAAAAAAAAAAAAAAAAATTGTTCTTCTGAATGCAACTGAATCCTGTGAAAAGGGGTAAGGAGAAACTTGGGTAGTTTCCAGTGTCTCAGGCAAAAGGTAGCCTTGCCCCCTTTCTGTCTCTGAAAGTTCAGGTTGTTCTGCTTCTGATTACTACTGCTGAAAGCAAAGAAGGAGGCACCAATGGAAAAAAAAAAAAAAAAAGCTTCTTTCTCTATAAAAATCACATTTTTGATTATAATATGTTGTTAGCAAAGACTACTAAATTAAAATGTAAATGGGTATTTATTTGGAACATTAAAACCACGTATTCAAAGGAGTCATTTCCCACTGAGATATTGCACAAATAGCTGAAATCCAACCCAACAAAAAAACGACATATAAAAGGACAATTTTTTTTTTTTTTTCATGCTTCTGTGTGCCATTTGGGACTATGCTCCCAATGCAACAGTTTTGGTACTTTGGTAGCTTTATTTTCCTCAACCACAGAAATAAGGGCAAACATTACATTAGCAGCTCTCCCATTTCAAGGAGGGGATGACATTAATGTCATTCAGGCCAATAAAGCATTTAGCAATCTCAGCAGAACAGTAAAATGGTAAAGAATTATTAGAACCACCATTTCTCTCTGTTTCTTTTGCCAATGGCAATTTTACCATCTTATTCAGGGAACTATACAGGTACTCTCTGCTAGCACTTTTATCACAAATATATTTAGGGCTTTTTCCTTCTCTGTATGCTCCTTGAAGCCACATTACATTGGCTTTATCCCAGCAAATTACTCTATTTTTTCATCGTATACACTTAATAATGGATATAATTCATGAAATGAAAACATCAAAGGTAAAAATGGTGTTGATAAAACAAGTCAGACTTTGGGGGTCCACTCTGCCTTCTATTTGTTCTGTTCACAGGACTACACTGCCCGTTACTTTGGATTTGCCCTTGTGTAATAAGCAGAATAGAGACCAGTAAGTCTAAAATAAGAATAATTTTCCTGTCGTATACCCATTTATATTTTCATGCTCTTGTTTTCACTGTTAAGTAATTCACTTTATTAGTAATTCAACTACTTTATTACATGTAGGGCAGAAGGGCTTACATTGGAAGAGTTAAGACTATTATTTACCAATAAAATAAAATTGCTTTAGAGGAGCTTAAGACATCCTTGCCTGGAAGGATACTGGGGAATGACATGAACCCAGTTTTAGGAGATAATGGTCACAGTGTTATCAGACTGTCTGACACTTCAGGAGAAAAGAAGAAAATGTTAAATACAGTTTCTGTGCATTTTTTTTTTTGTTAAGTGTGTGGAGGACAATGCAAAGTCGTTGGACATGTTTAAATAATCTTTATTAAGTTTCCCATTACAATAGGTATCAGACTTCTTGTGATTACTAATAGATATATTTCTCCCATCTGCATCCAAGCTGATTTGTTATTGTAACGTTGTTCCTGTGCCTGCTATTAAGCTGACCAGCTTAATGTTGTAAAGCTGCACACATCTTCTCAACGAAGCCCTGAATTTGAAGGGTCTTAACTACATTAGTTATGTCTAAGGAAAAATAAGCAGTTCTGCGGGTAAAAAAAAAAAAAAAACAAAAAAAACCCACAAACTAAACCAGATACTGCAAACATGGGGGGGGGGAAGGCAAGCAGCTATCACTTTCTGTCTTCAAACGTCAGAATTTTCCCTTTCACAATTACCAAGACCACATTAGTTAGGGTGACTTGAGAATCAAGTCATGGCCCAGTAAATGTAGCAATTAAGGAAATCAACATATACTAAGCACTGGTAATAGATGAAAATCGCTATAGCAAAACCAAGATCTTTTCTTTTATTCTCAAGGCAAAATCCCCGAGTGCTATTCAGTTACAGGAGCACGTCGTCTGGATTATGGCACTATACAATTTAGCTCTCACTCTACTAGAGCTATAATCTATCTGGTTAATCTTTGCAGCTTCCACCCTCAACTTCTGCTATTCTTAGTACCTCACAACTGCATATTATGGCACTTGTAATATTCTGAGAAATATGATACTGCAGTCCTCAGTGCCAGGGTATAAAACAGGGGTGCTGGTTAATTTGCAGTAAGTCGTCCTCCAGCTTCCCAAATGTTCAGTCTGACCACTAGCAATTTATAACATTTAAGAAACACTGAGAAGCTTGCTGCTTTTCCTGCACTGAAAAACCTGAAATACTTAATGGAGTGCTGAACCATTCACTAGCACAGTTTGTCAGGTTATAGTGAATGCAAAATTGACTCTACAAGATCATTTTTTGTTAATTGTCCAGGCTCCTACAGTTTAAAATGAACAATTCTAATAGACCAAGGGAAAAAGCCCTTCGGGATAAAGCAGTAATTTACCTCCTTGAAAGGTTTCCACAGCCAGCTAAGGATTCTCCACGTGGCATCCAGTTGTAGCATTCAGTGAGGTCCTAACATATGAACAGATGTTCATTTCTGGCTTTATAGACTTCAAAGTTCACTGTTTTCAAACCAGGATGTTTTAAAAGCCTCTGCATCTGGAGATCTTCAAAGCAAGCAGAAGCAACAGCAACAAGACTTCTGGGTGCATAAACCACGCAATATAGACAGATCATTGGTTGCTATGCTTTCTTCTCTTTATGGTTTCCCTTGACAAATATCACTGTTCTTGGTCTAAACTTAATGGTCCGTGTCCCCATCTCCCCTCAAGCAATCAACAGTTGTATATGTACTTACAGAACACAGATTGGACAATCTTTTAAACAAGAACAACAGTAATATTTTCCATCCCAGTTTAGGTAAATCACAATACCAAAGACAGACAGATGAAATGCATTATGACAGATTCTTCTCTGTCACATATTGCAGGAGGCCCACAATCTGCCGTCTCTCTTTGCAAAGTATTTGAATTATAAGGATGTATCATACAGAAACTGTGTGTCATGGCTGGATACCGTAATTACAATTGGCAATTACTGTTATCAGCCAGTATTGTTGGTATGTCTACCTGGGGGGTGGGAAATTTGGAAAACTGTAGTAAAAAAATGCACGGAAATTGATAGAACAATGCCAAAAATACCCAACAACGACAACAACCACGCACCATTCTTCAAATACTCTTCATTAATAAAGAGTACAGAAAAAACCCAAATCTTTAGAAATTAAAGATGTCTTTTTACATTAAACTTCATGTGAAAATTTCTTACATTAAATATTTTTACGTGTACTCCAGATTGTTACTTCTTTTCAGTCTTCTGTATCCATCTGAGCTTTCTGAACTCACTGCAGTGAAGGGACCTGGTACTCTGGATGCTGACGCCCTCTGAAACAAAAGCTAACAGTTAACAACAGCCCTGGTTGAAAGGGTCAGCCCAGCAGCCACACTGCAGCTTGCTGTGCCTGGAGGGAGGAGGGGGTCCAATCTGCAAAGAAGCTCTGTCCTTCAGCTGCTGACTTAGCATGTTGTGGCAGAACCCTGGAGAGCATGGCTAATGGTGCCCACAAAGGGAAAACAGGGGCCAAGGTCACTCAGCAGCGTTGTCTGGAGACATTACTCAGTTTGGGGACAGTCCTGATAGGCTCCTCTTAGCTTAGGCTTGATGGGAGTGTATCAAGAGAGACAGCTGCCCCTAGAAAACCTCCATTGAAACAACAGTTTTAAATCCTTCTTCTGCTGATCACACAAGGAATAATTTGCATGAGATGCTCATGCATCAAGTCCACATGTGCACATCAAGTTTTCCTCTAATTTAGTCACTCCAAGTAGATAGATTCACTCATATTTTCAGACCAGAAAAGACAATTTAGTCCTAAGGTCTCCCCGAGAACTGCACTAACCAACTCTAGCTGAGCTGGTAAGCATGTTGTGGAAATTCACCCAATAGGTGGGAGTGGAACCTTACAGCAGGGCTGGTATCAAGAGGGACTGGAGATAGATGATAAATGGTAACCACAAGCCTGCCCAGAGCACCTCTTGGAAGAAGCAGGGCAATTGATGATAGGGCAGGGACTTTCAGCATGAACCAACACCCAGGGCTATTCTTCATCATCTACTTGAATCACAAGCAGAGTGGGACAAGCCCTGTAATCCCCCAAATTATGCGGGTTCACTGCTCCTGCTCATCAGTTAAGCAATAAACATGGCAGGTTATAATGGAGGTACTAGTATTTGCATATCAAGATACCCAGCAAGCTTCAAAGTCAGAAGTGAAAAAGTCATTTAACACTTGATGCTCTGCCATGAAAGTCAGTGGGAGTGCCAGAACATCCTGGGAGCCTCAGGAACGTGCGTATAAACCCAGTGGCCACACTTCTCTGATGGAGTTATTGCACAAAGGCTAGTGAAGCTGCCAGTGCAGCTTGCTCTCGGCCCAAAGCCTTTGGCAGGGGCTGAGACTGGCTGAACCTCACCACTGCCAGAGCTCTGAGCAGGCTCTGCGATCATCCAACAGCAGCACCTTCTGAACAGCACACAGCCAAATGCACCTCTTCCTTTTGGGCACTCCCACCTCCTTCCTCCTCTAAATCTAATGGGGCCAGAAATAAGCCATGTTTCTCCATCCTCATTTTCATAATTTTCTTTCCATAGCTTACTTTCCCATGCTGCAGACCTTCTACCCCTTCATTTTACTCTCCTTCTCTCTTCTGCTTCCCTCCCTTTCCCCCTCCCCCTGCCTTCTATCCCTCTGCACTTTGTGAACTGCTGCTGCAGGGCTGAAGTCCAAAGTTCAGTAACTTGCTAAGCACACAGATAAATATGAACCTTGGAGAATTTACATTGCTCCAATGTAAACAGATAGCCAAGGGTCCCTTTATCAGCACTGGCTCAGGACAGTCGTGGGGGGTCTGAAGTGGCTCAATTTTGTATTTTGTTTTTTTTTTGGGGGGGTGTAAAGGCGGGAGGCTGTACTGTGCCCACTCTGACAGTCGGGCGTGTTACCTCAGGAACATGGTGTAGGGAAGCTGGAAGCAGGATAGACCGAAATTCAAATCCAAGAGACACCAGCCTGAAGACCATGGTCTCGAAGCTGAGTCATCTTCAAGTGGAGCTGCTGGGAGCACTGCTGGAGTCGGGGCTAACCAAGGAGACCCTGATCAAGGCGCTGAGTGAAGTGGAACCCTACGTGCTCCAGAGTGAAAGTCAGCGTGCTATCAATGCCCTCCAAACAGAGAAAGGGGAACCCTGTCCCGACATCCCTACCCTCCCCAATGGAATGGGGGAGTCCAGGTTATCAGAAGATGAAACCTCTGATGACGGGGAAGAATTTACCCCTCCAATAATGAAGGAGCTGGAAAACTTGAGCCCTGAGGAGGCTGCTCACCAGAAGGCTGTGGTGGAGAGACTATTACAGTAAGGACAGATTTGCTGCTCCTCTTTGCTGCTTTCTTGCACTCTCCCTCTAAATCTCTTTTCCTTTCCCTTTCTGCTCACTGTGCCTGGCATTCACAGTTGATCTGGCTGCAAAGATACAGTCTTCGTCCATGCCAGAATGTATGCCCCCAAACACCCCTAAATTCTTTATAAATGCTCAAACTTTCCTTTCATCTCACTTAAAATGCATGAAGGAAACCATGGAACCTTATTACATACTTGACATGCTTATATCATCAAGTTTTAGAATAGTCCAAGGCCTGTATAACTGGCATCTCTCTGGCTGAATGTTAGGTTTTAGGATTTAAATTTAAATAGGATTCACAATTTCAGTCATCAGGAAAGAAAAAAATAAAGAAAAAAAAAATCTGGTCACACTTAACTGATGCTGTATTTGCCTGAGGATGTACAGAAAAGTGAAGTTGTAGGGTTTCCCTGTTATATTTAAGGAGATTAATATTGTTCATTTCACTGGTTTTTGCTATAGATTATTGGCCAAAGACAAACCAGAAAGAAGAACTTGTTCTTGTCATTCTTGTGAGTGCAAAGTTCTCCCAACTTCAGTGGGGATTTTCTTGTAGAAAGAGCATAAACCAAATACATTCAGAGGTTAAAACCTGGACAGAACACTCTGCTTCTACCCTCCACTGCCTGTCACAACGACACAGTACATACGCAGCAACAATTACTGGGTTTACTGCCACACGAATTTTCCTTTTTGTACAAGCATTTCTGACATCAAAAGACAAGAAAAATTCCCTGAACCAGTAAACCTCATGATAGCCTTGAAGAAACATTCACCAGGATTCCCATTTGGGATTCTTGTGGGGATACAATTCCCATTGGTGACCTAAGAGGTTTGTTCAAGCAAGGATCAGGTTCATCCAACCTATCACAACAGAACCAAATTCTTACCCATCTGTTTTGTGGGTATTTTGAAATAAGCTGATAGAAGACAAAAAGATGCTGCACTTTAAATCTTCACTAAAACTAAAAATCAATCTAGAGAATTTCTCAGGCTCTCTGATCCCTCCCTTTCATGTGCAAAGGAAATCAACATAAAATATAACAGCAAAAAGCAAATATCAAATCCCACCACAAAAGGCCAGAGCTAGGAAAACAGCATGTTAGCATGAGTTAGCATTTGCTGTAAATACTTAGGAGAAGGCAGTTCCCTGGCAGATTGGGAGTTGATTCTGTAGTACCCGACAAAGAAAATTCACTGGATCAGCTCTTACCTGGGTGGGTAAAGCATTCCCAATAATTCAGTCTTCTTTTTGGCCCAGTATGTCTGTCTCATCTCTTCCCCACTTCTAGTTCTGTCACATCTTAGTCTCCTCTGTTCCCTCTACCTCTTTCCCATTCTTTTCACTTATTCGCCTTCTCATCTCACTTTTGTCTCTGCTGCTATTTCTCCCATTTTGTTATCTTTTTGCCTAATTCTTTCTTTGCCTTCCACTATTTTTCTTCCCCTCATCCTTGTCTCCTTCTCACCTTCCTGAGTCTGCGTACAGGTCTTGGGGTAGTTTGAGCCCAGTGGCACCGGGCGGGCCCTGGCTAGTTACTAATTATCCAATGGCTTTATTATTTCTCTTTTGTCTTATAAATTTATAGATGAAAAGACCCTGATAAGCTTTTTGATCATTAACTTCTGATGGTTTATCAGGTATCTCTCTGTAAAGGAAGCCATGGAGGTTGAAGAAGAGCACTTGGCTTTGTCCCATTCTGTGTAATGAATGGATGAAGCAGGACTGGAGTGCCATCCACTGTGATCTAAGAACAGACACACAAAGGCAATTCCTTCCTGTCACCCTCACTTCAGCATGAATTCTGGTTACTAATCCTCCCTGCCTTTCTAGGAGCTTGCTATCAGACTTTCCTGTGCCTACTACCGGCCTCAGCACAAGGGTCTTACCTCTCTTGCAATATTAATTGTATTAATATATTAATGATGTTAATGCTTTCCAGTGAAGAGCCTCACATCTCTAGACTGTCAGTTGAGCAGGGTTTCCATTTTCCAAATGGGAACTGAGGTAGAGAGAGATTCTGTGACCTACCTAAACCCTTAAAATAGTGCAGAGAAGACTGGGCAAGAACAAGGGTCTCCTATACTGGGTCTTAATTGCAAAGCTTTATTCTAAATCACAAGTTTCCTTTAACAATGTCCCCTGTCTCACAGGACAAAGCAATTCACTTCTGCTATTGAGGACAGTAAGGGGGGACCAGAAGCCTCAGTTTCAGAAAAAAATTATGAGTATACTTATGGAGGAATATAATCAAAGTTAGTCAAGATAAAATGAAAACAGTAGGAAGTCTGCATTGCCATGTTTCAAATTTCTGGTCCAAGATTTAAAAAAAAGCAACTGTAGGTCTGAGAATCTGAACAGAAATTGCTCCCAGGATTAGATAAAAGGAAAGCAGGCAAGAAAGAATCTCCAGGCCCAGGGATTCCAAGTAAAATGTCAATGCTTGCAAAGCTGTTTCAGCATCTACACAAGGATTTCAAATCCAGAAGCCAGATGGAGGCACTTTTGCCATTAGGTAGAAGTCTCTGGGCATTATTAACAATTCCTGGTCTAATACTGTACACCACATTTTAACAGAGACTCTGACCTGTGGGCAGCTATTAGTGACCCAAGAAAGTCTTTGTGGTAACAGCAGCCGTAGCTTATAAAGTAGAATCAGGAAAGTGTCCATTGCTGGGCTTTCCAGGAGCAGGACAGGGGAAGAAAAAAAAACCACCACAACCAACCAACCAAACAAAAGAATGACAGCACCAAGAGACCAAGTATGTCTTCACAGGACCACTAAAGTTGAAACCACAGTTTGGAAAGCAGTAGTCAAAGATGAGTAAAACACGATGTAGAGACGATACACCCACAAGACTGGGTCACCTGTGAGCACTGACTAGATTTTGGACCTACAGAAAAAAAAAGTGTTAAAGGCAGTTCAGACAAGGGTTTCTCTAGAGAAGAATTAACATCATTTAATTTTGTCCCTTAACCTGTCTCACTAATGTTCCGTAGACCTACAGTTTGAATAATAACATTCTTTCCATATTGCTCCACACATAAAAATTATATCTATGATAAAGAGTAAATAACTCATTAGGGAGATGGAGCCATGTGGAGTAATTCCCAGCTATTCCCCAGAGGAGAAAGCAAGAGAGGCTACCCTGGGGGAAGGGACATATACTACTGGAGGTACAATCACATGGAGAGAGGTATAGTGACAATTCACCTGTAGGGCAAGGGGTGAAATTCCATTAGGAAAGACAGCAATTGAGATAAGCAACAGATCTCCCCTGGGGGCAGGGATAAAAGCATGTTTTCCATGAGGAAAAAAAAAAAAAAAAAAAAAAAAAAAGATATAAAGGTTCATTTTTTTCCCCCATGTAAGCAGTGTCTTAGAATGGCTCTAGCTGGGGAATCTGGAGATGAAGCTGCCACACCCCTTTCATTTCCACATATAAACCAAGATGAGGCAAACCAGGCCAAGTTCAATAGAAAGGAACCCTGCCAGCATGGTCTTACCTTCCCTGCTCTCTGCCTAGCCCGGCTCCAGGCTGTGCACTGACATCAGTGAGGGTTGTCTAGCAGGCTCCTGAGGAAAGGGCCAGAGGATGGTCCTGAGTACTTCACAGCTCTGAACCTCTCTTTAAGCAAGATCCGGTCCAAAGCAGCAATTCAGAACCCACCTCAAAGAAATTAAGGTTTCTCTTGCATGAGAACAAGAAAGAAGAAAAGGAGACAGAGAGAATGAGGAAGAGGAAGGGAAAGAAAAGAACAAAGGGAAAAGAAAGAGAAAAGTCAGGAAGAGTGAAGGAGGGAGAAGGTCCCCTGAATGTTACATCTCCAGCTCTCTGGAATGGGTTTTCTTTAATGCTAACAACTTGATATTTACTTTCCATTTAAATTTGAGATGTTGCTATAAATTATCAACCAGCCTCTTGTTCCGTTTGAGTTTATAACTAACTACCTGGGTTACTTATTGTTCAGGTAACAAAAGGGAGGTGAAAACGCCCTTAAAAAGTGACCTTAGAACTAAGAAAATGGGAAGCTGGCATGGAGAGAGGACCCAGACCACTGTGGTTGAGATGAACCAGGAGAGGGTCTATGCTCAGATGGCAAGAAGCAACTCACAGCAGGAGAGCAAGGCTTAGGAAGAAGGAGTTAAAGCTAACTGTGAGAGAGGGATTAGACAGCTTGCATCTGGGGAGAAAAGGAAGCTAAACAGCAGAAAACAAGGCTTGGAGATAGAGAAGGAGAGCTTGAGCAAGGCAGACCCATTTCCACAGTTTTTGTTCACTGAATTGCGATTTGAGTGCAGCTACAACCACAAGAACTAGGTTTAGGGTGAAATCCTATGCTCTGACAGTCAGTGGCAGTCTTACCACCATCGAAAGAGTAAAGGTTTCAACTTATGATGTCTTCGTCAGTGGTGAAGGCTCTTGCAGGTGGAACTATGTATTTGGGCAATGGTTCAGGCAAGGGTTCAGCTGATCAACTGCCATCACTTGTTCTGTGATCTAACCTTGGGCCAAAAGGAATTGCTGCACTGATATTACAGCCCGTGCTGTGGCAATATACAGAGTAGTTAGGATATTATACAACTGCCCCATGAAATCACATTGTACTAAGGTTCTCCTGCACTATTTTGCTCCACAACACATGCTGCTTTGTCTCAAATGACAACAGAAAAACCACAAGGCTTTAACCACTGTGAGAAGAGACTCACAGATACTTCCCACTTTATTCCTACCACAAAGAAGTGAGTATCTCAACAGGGAAGACAAAAGTGACTCATGACTGGGGTGCAGGAATGACATCAACGTGTAATGGATGTTTCCATCGGTAATAACATGGTACAGGTGCTGGATAGACCATCACAAATACAAAGGGAGGAGATGGGCCCTTGTTTTTGACAGCAGGAAAAAAAACAAAAACAAAAACAAAAACAAAACAAACAAAAAACCAAACAAACAAAACAAAACAAACAAACAAAACAAACAAACAAAACAAAACAAACAAACAAACAAAACAAACCAAACAAACAAACAAAACAAAAAAACACAACAACCCACTGAGGAATGAAAAGCTTTCCTAAGTTCAGACCAATTTGAGGCTTCTGAAAAACAAAGATGGTTAAAAGAAAAAGGTAGAAAATAGAAGCCTCTCTAGCAAGCACCCCATCATAAAAGAGAAACAAATGTTCCTGTTCTAAGAAAGCAGGTTCTTCAGAATGCTGAAGCTGACACTGTTTCTGTCACACTTTAACTGCAGCAAAGTTTGCTCCTTGGACTATCCAGCCATCGGGAGGGAGGCTGCAGGGGAACAGAGATAAAGGTGTTTGTACTGAGAGAACAGGTGTGGACTTTGTCCTTCTTATCACTTTGCAGCCTCTGGCAACCTCCTAAGTCAACAAAGCAATGAGCAGTACAGTTGTTGCATGTTGCTCAGACCTCTGTGTTCCTGTGCAATCCTAGGTACCTCCCTCACCATTGCCTCTTTGATGCTGGTGTTGGATGTGACACCAGTGTATTTCTACAGCATGCAAAGCATTTCTGTGTGAAATGTCTGGCTGAAAACACATAAGGATGCACTTTCCTAAAACTGAACCAAAGATTTTTTTCTGTAAAGAGCCTCCTGCAGAATTTGAATCTAGACTTCCTGGTTCCATACCTTTCTATTTCTACTGTGATTTTCATCTCTGGTGAAATCACAAAGAAGTCAGTCATGTTTTCTCATTTTCCTTAGCAACCTTCATGGATATTCTAATTGAAGATCCTAAAAAAAAAAATAAAATTCAGAGATGCACATTCATTATGAAATCCTGAATCAGATTAGCTTCTCAAGTTTTGTGAGTAGGTCTCAAATAGGTCTCTTCCCTCCACTATTACCCCAAAGAGGGGTGTCAATAGGAGGAAATTGTAGTTTTCCTGTTGTTCATTATTGCATTTAGAAGCTTGAGAGGATCTAGATGTGAACCAGTGTGTTTGAGTAACACACAGCAGATGTGCAAGAATGTAATCTTAGATGGCTTGGTGTATACGTATGCATACATAGCTGTCACATGACAACATGATGAAAGCTTGTTTTCATTTCTTGAATCACTGCAAGGCAACCCAACCTGGAGTGGAACCAGGGTACGAGCTAGCTTCAGCTTAATATTACAATGAACCTGTCTTGGACAACGACATACATCTACCCCAAGCACCTCTGCCTTAAAGAAAGGGGCATAGAGAAGAACAGCTATGTAGGGAAAGGGGAGAGAAATGTCAGCTTTGACAGTGATCAGTAGTCATAAAATATCCAACTGAGTACTGAAATGCAGTATCTATCACCTCCCTCCTTATTTCTCACTAGCAGCAAAACTGATTCACATTCACATTACTTTTCAGCAGAAAGCTCCATTCCTTGGTTACATCAGCAAGGAATGAGGATCACCACCTTCTATCACTTACAGATGACAATTGCCTAGACAGAAGAGTCTTGATAACCAGAGTCCCCTTCTAAGGGAAGATCAAAGTGCTTAAAGAGATTTAATGCTACATCTTCCATGCTTTGTGCCTAATACCTTGTGGTTTTTACCCTGAATGCAGAGTCAAAACTAACAAGGTACTGAACCAAGTTGACACTGGCTTCAAATGCAAGAGCGAGGCCTCACTTGCAAGATGCACCTCAGGAAGTACTGGTGCACTTCCCTGGAAGCCAGGTCTACCAAGCGCAGGTGTTAGATCTCCATCTGAGAAATGTTATCTGCTCCTTCCAGAGAGGATCCCTGGCGCGTAGCAAAGATGGTGAAATCCTACCTCCAGCAGCACAACATCCCTCAGCGTGAGGTGGTGGACACTACTGGTCTGAACCAATCTCACCTCTCACAACACCTCAACAAGGGCACTCCCATGAAGACCCAAAAAAGGGCAGCCCTCTACACCTGGTATGTCCGCAAGCAGCGAGAGGTGGCCCAGCGTAAGTATGGCAACAATTGTTCTCCCATCTCATATCTCCCATCTCCCAGTTTCATAAAGGCCTCTGCTCTCCCTTGCTAATCCTTACTCCTTTATTTTATCAAGGAAAAACAGAAGGAAAAAACATTTTTACCAGGAAGCTTAGAGAAGTCTGGGTCAATATTCAGTGTTGAGGTGAACCAAACAGTAGATGGAAAAACACCCCCTAGTGAAGCAGCCTGCAGTAACCAACCCCACCCTCCATTGGGCTAAAGAGAAGCAAACTAATACTCTCCATTTGCAATTAAGAGCTCTACACCCACCCTCAGACTAAAGCAGTGCAGCGGACAGATGGCAAAGACAGAATTTCTGCCCAAGAACTATGCTTTTGCAATTTCAGCTAAAGCAACAGTTCCTCTAGTTGCAGAAGGCTGCTGGACTCACTGCAAAAAACTGCTGTGGGCTATCACCTCATGCCTTCTAAGCCCCTTCATTACAGGCATCCACTGGGAAGCCACCCCTGCAGCACACACTTTACATTCATGAGACTGTCTGGAATCTGTCTTACTTAATTTTGTATCAGTGAGCTACAAGTAAAATGAAACATTGGTCTTAGGATGGTTTTGGAAAGCAGGACTCCAGTCATGATTAGTCTAAACTCAGCAGCATTTGCTTTTACCACTCCAAGGTGGGAGCAGGGATGCAGTGTGTACAAGAAAGAGGACAGGTAAATATGGTCCTGCTAGGAATATCTTAACAGTTTTAGCAGATTATGGAACTTTTATTTCCACCTCATTAAGATTCAAAACCTCCGTCTACTGCAAGATATTCTCTGAGGGTAAGCTGCATTGGGCCTGCTAGCACCTGAATAGACAACCATTGGAAATGCTTCCAGAAAGCAAATTCCCTTGCCCCTTTGTACCTGCAGAATTCACACATGCTGGCCAGGGTATCCTGACAGAGGAACCCATGGGAGATGACCTGCCCACCAAGAAGGGAAGAAGAAACCGCTTTAAATGGGGCCCTGCCTCACAACAGATCCTGTTCCAAGCGTATGAGAGGCAGAAAAATCCAAGCAAAGAAGAGAGGGAGGCACTGGTGGAGGAGTGCAACAGGTAAGGATGGGTGCCTGGCTTTGAGGAAGAGGGGCACAGCAGAGCCTCTCAGTGCTCTTGGTATTTGCTAGCACTTACAAGAGGCAGGCTGGCGGTACAACAGTGGGTGTCACCACTGACACCAGCCATGTTTGAGTGAAATGTCACAACTAAGCATTCCTCATCCACAAAGGACCAGTAATGCCTCACATCTTGCTATATCTGGTAGGATTTTCCCCACACAGTGTGCCAGATCACAGCCACTTTGGGGCTGCAGACTTGCTCTGTCCCTCTGACTAAGCCCAGCTCAGCAAGACTCTTCTTGTGCTTTCCCCCAACAGAGCAGAATGTATTCAGAGAGGTGTTTCTCCATCTCAGGCCCAGGGACTGGGCTCAAACCTGGTGACAGAGGTCAGAGTTTACAACTGGTTTGCCAATCGCAGAAAGGAGGAGGCTTTCCGGCACAAGCTGGCCATGGACACCTTCAGCGGACCACAGCCCACCTCAGCTCCCCCTCTAACTCCTCACAACTCTTCTTCTCTCCAGCCATCATCTGCTCTCTCACCCAGCAAAGTTCATGGTAAGAAACAACCCGAGGAAGATCTGAAAGAGACATAGGTGAACCTACCCAAGCCCAACTAGCTCCTAAATCCACCCCTTTGGGAGGTCAATCTACAGCTAAAAATAGAAGACTTGCTACAAGGGAAGAGCACTGGTGACAAGACTGTGTCTCAGTGAGGAGAGTGGCTAGAATAGCAAGGGTGACAAATTCAGTTACAAAACTGAGTCAAATCTCCTCACTCACTCTTTGGCACCCTGCACTCCTTGACAGCTGGCAGGCAATAATCCCCTTTCAAGGAGTCATCCACTGACTGTCACCACCAGTCAGTTCTGTATCCTTTTACTCATGTGTGTGCCTCCTACTCCTTCCAATATATTATCAGCATCAGACTGTGACAGGGTTTTCAGGCATCAGGAAAGGTCATTCTGCATCCAAAAAGATTAGAGCTTTTTCAGCTTCACAGGCCAGAGCTGGTAATTGCTCTCACTCTGGGAAGAGATGATCTCACTGAGACTCCCTCCTCTCTACACTCACATCAAGAAGGGTAATTTCTGGTGAACCCTGCTACCTCCCTGCAGTACACAGAGCCGTAACTTAAAGTCAGTATTTGAGGAAGCAGCTGCACCAAGCTACAAAGGAAAGTGAGGGCAGAGTGGCGAGGCCTGTTCTCCTGGTTCCCCTACCACCCACTTTGTCTCTGCCTCAAACATGTAAAGGCAAGCATCTGCAAAGGACACAAATTCAGCACTTGACGAAGTTTCTCAGCTTCTCATTTCTAACAACCAGTTTCCCTCTTGTTGTGATGCAGGGGTGAGGTACAACCAACAACCAGCCAACGAGGCAGAGTCCTCGAGCAGCAACCACCATGGGAACAGCTCCATGGTGACCACCCAAACCATTCTGCATCAGGTTTCTCCCCCTGGACTGGAGCCCAGCCAGAACCTACTGAACACAGACACTAAGCTGGTAAGTGATGTATACTTAAGTTCTGGTGAATGGAGGACTCCGGGTCCTCTGCCTGTGGTCACAACATGGACTATTCAGAAGTAGTTTTTCCCTACAGTACTCTTAAAACCACCAACAGAGATATTACACAACCACTTTGCATTGACCATGTAATATGAACAGTCCTGAGATGCACGTGCCCTGTTGACTGCTGGTGAGGGTGTGTATTAGAGCATGAAATCAAGAAGTATAGCCACTTCCTTACAGTCAAACCCATCTATTCTGAAAAAAACAGAGCTCAAGGTATGGCATGATTTCCTTCTTCCCAGGAAACCTGTTCTCTCCTCCTTTCCCCAGTGAGGTTCTCATCTCCCAACTCTCATTTGAGCTCTACACATCTCAAGATAGTTGACCAGACACCAAAGGAATTAACAGAATAGAGACCCATACTTACATCTATCTTACCCATAAAAATTAAGCCCCACAGCCTGTATGCAGCACGTACCACTGAGACATGCTGGATATCCAGACTGCTACAGTCTGCCTTCTCAAAGCAAATTTCCTTTTAAGATTTGACTACACCTTATCCCACGTAATTAGCACCAAAGCACTAGAACTACATGACTGATCATTTTTGGTCTGCACATGTTCCCTTGCTTACAGGGAAACAGTTGGCAGAAGTTTGCATTAGTGCACACCGGCCTGAGTCAAAATTAAGTTCACTATAAATGTATATGATTTATATCTCACCAGTCACTCACTTTGCTAACCTTCTGATCCCTTCTTGAAGGAAAAAAAAAGTATTTCATGAAGTGCTGAAAATCTACAGCTGTCTTCTAAAACTGGTGTCAAGATGATCTGTCCCACCGTTTAACCTGTTGGTGCTTACTCTTACTAAAAATTACTTACAGCTTTTTATTTGAGGAGAGGAAAAGATGGAAAAAAAAAACCAAACCCACACACACAAAACCCCAGTATAATATAAAGTACTGAACTTTCTCTACAAGCCAAATTATTTGAATGGTTTTTTTTGCTGTTCCACAGTACTTCAACTACAGGTCTCTAAAGGGCTTTACAAACTCAAAAGCCCATTAGAGCACAGGCTACATGGTTTATTTTAGAGCCTGAGAAAACAGTCAAGTTATTACATTTCACAGTGGCTCAAGGACAGACTGAATCAGCAAGACACAGAAGCACAGAACAGTCCTGTTCTATCAAACAGGTACTTTTCCTCTCTAACAGCAGGGAACTGCCAGGTAATGCTGCCTGAAGAACAAACTGTATGAGAAAAAAGGTCAAAGGAAGTATTTCAGCAACTCTTAAAAATCTTGTTCCAAAAACTCACTGGCCACTAAAAGACATTTCTGTGTGAAAGGGGAATTACAGGCCTTTCTCAGAGATAAAAAAGGAACTCCTGGATTCTGTGTTGAACTCTGCAGCTAAAATTACTATGTAAAATTACTGGGGCCTCTTAATTTGTCTGAGCATCATTTTCTACCCTCAGTTGTAAAGCAGAAGATAAATGTTCCCTATAGAGAATGCAGGGGGACTGATCTCCTTCTTGTTTGTAAAACCCTAATGATCTCTTAAATGTGAAATAACTAAACCAGCAAGGATTTACTCTTAGTATTTCAACAGTCAATCTTTGCTAGTTAATGTGAAGTCCTTCTAGTCAGAGCAGGCAGGAAGAGGGCAAAAGACATTGATCACGGCTGTGGGACTCACCACGCTCAACCTGCTGCAGGTGGCATTTTCACTGTCCTCCTTTCACACAGGTCTCGGCTCCTGGAGGAACTCTCCCTCCTGTCAGCACCCTGACTGCCTTGCACAGCCTAGAGCAAAATCCACATGCATTGAGCCAGCAAACTCAGAACCTTATCATGGCATCACTGCCGGGTGTAATGGCAATTGGAGCTGGTGAGACCTCATCCCTAGCACCAGCATTCACCAACACCGGTGCCTCCACCCTGGTGATAGGTGAGTAGTGCTCTGTAATGACGCTGCTTATCAGGATTCAAATAAAGAGCTACATGCCATTGTTAGAATTACCTGCCTCATTTTCAGAGACATTAGTGCTAAGTTGGCAGTGATAAGCACTTGGGGAAACTGTCACAAACACTGAAGATCTTCAGCAGCACTACTTGCAAGTACCAATGGAATTAAGGGACAGATATTCCTGATTCATGTTAGAATTAACATTAACATACACACAAATCCGTATCTTAAAAGCAAGGGACTTCTGCAATCTATTCCTATGCCAGTGTTTTGTTTTGGTTCTCTGCATCTTCCCAAATATAAACACAATGCTTCCTTAAAAATATGAAAATTGAATCATGTTCATAGTGCTTGAAAGACAAAACATCCTGTTCTGCTTCCTGCAAAGAGCAGCATATGCCTTTGGAATCCAGACCAGTCATTACTGTTTTTACTTTTTTATATATATATTTTTCACTTAAACAGCTTTTCTGGACTTGTAGATTTCTTTTCATTCCAAGATCAGTCCACTGCCAAACTGTCTCCGTAGATAAAGTAAAATAAAGTGTATACTCCTCTTACACTTTCCTCCCAGGAAGAAAGAGGCCTTATTTTCTTCCATGGTCACAGCTGTGAACTAATTTCCACTGCCTCATTTATACCCAAGATTATGAGATGGATTTCAATTCTATGAAACAGAAAATAAAAGCAAAATTGGAAATTTCCACTGTGTGGAAATCTTTCAGTGCTGCAGAGACTTGCTGATTTACATGAACAGGGTCTGGACAGTTGTGGGAAATTAATAGTAATGTGTGAAAAACTTTTACCTCTTTTTCACTAGTCTGAATTCTGTAATTTGTCAGCCCAAACAACATCAGCTTAGACTCCATTGCCTGGAGTGCTACAGCAGAGTTCTCTTTATAAAGCTGTGGGCAACAGAAAGAGAGTAAAATGAACTGGACTCTGAGATGATGCTCTGAGTTTACTCCTGAGCAAGGCCTCCCCAGTGGAACTCCCTATCAGGTTATCAATAAACCAGCAAAGGATCTATACTGGCACATAAGGATGTACACAGGAACACACACTGGAAATGAGAGGAGGTTTTCTGGTACCTGTCTGCATTGTACATTCTGCATACTCCCACTTCACTTTCATGAACATGTTATCTGTGATTAAGAATAGAATTTAAATGGAACGTCTGAAAAGCAGGATCCAAAACTCACCCTGTGACAACAGGCCTGCCACAATGACTATTTTGGACACCCCTATTGCAGAGCAGCCACACTCCTCCCATAGTATGTGACACCACTACCTAACATTGGTCCCTGTTTTTCAGGCCTGGCCTCAACACAGCCCCAGAGTGTACCTGTAATAAACAGCATGGGCAGCAGCCTCACTACCCTTCAGCCTGTCCAGTTCTCCCAGCAACTGCACCCATCCTACCAGCAGCCCCTCATGCAGCAAGTCCAGAGCCACATCAACCAGAGCCCCTTCATGGCTACCATGGCCCAGATACAGAACCCTCACGGTAAGAACACGAGCAAATTTGCTGAAGGAAACAAACAGAAAAAAAAGACTGTTCTGGGGCATTTTCTGGGTCCTTGGGCTCACAGGACTGTTTTATTCTTCTATTATTGTTGCTCTAATTTTGATTTTTTTTTTTTTTTTTTATTGCATTCATCTCCCTGTTCCTCCACTTCCACAGTTTTGGAGACAGACAGCAGGTCCACATGCATGAGAAAACTCAGCCAAACCAGTCTCATGCAAAGCTCCAGCATCCACATGACCTTGTTTTCTTTTATGCACAGCTCTCTATGGCCCCAAGTCTGAAGTGGCTCAATACACACACACAGGCCTCTTACCACAAACCATGGTGATAACAGATACAGCCAATCTCAGCGCCCTGACTAACCTGACACCAACTAAACAGGTAACAGCCTTTAGGACATAACTTTGTTCCCCAACCTTAGAACTGCACTAGTCTGCAGGTAGCTCTTTGCTTGTCAAAGAGTTTTGGGGTGTGTGGTCTATACCATCCCAGCAGGATAATCCTTCTTATCTCCTCACCTTGCTGGTACCAGCTGCAGTATTGGAGGAATTACAGCAAGCTCTTCATTGCATCATCGAGGAGTATTTAATCTCCTTGGAAACAGCACCTGCTCATTCTTGTGACCAATAGGAGGGATACAGAGACCAGGCACAGTTAACTTTTCCCCCCCCCCCCAGGCATTCACACCTGACTCAGAGACCCACACAGAGTCTGGGATGCACACGCCAGTGTCACAGGCGCCAACGATACATTTACAGAACCAAGACGCAACCATCCAGCACCTTCAGCCAGGCCCTCGCCTCTCCTCAAGCCCTGCTGGTAAGAGCCAGAACCACTATATCTTAAAACATGTACTGCTTAGTTTCTCTTGCCAACACTGTAAAACCCAGTTAGAAAATGGTAACTGGAGTTCAAAATTCCCTAAGAGGGCTCTACATGTGTCTTGGGCGGGGTTTAAAAGCTGATACAAGGACAAGATTCAGAGCAGTCTGTAGTAAGGCCAGGCTGTGGAGATGGGACTCTTTGGATTCTAGAGAGGAAAATAAACTTAAAAATATTGACAAACTCAGTGTTCATGTATATCCAGTCCTGTGGGCAGTTCTCAGGGCTGAAAAGCCCAAGACTCCAGTTGTATCTTCCCAGTTTTAAGAGAACTAGGACATTAACAATCAGCTAGAACCCTCACAACTGAACTCTCTGAAGATTGTTGCCCTCAGTGTTTCCAGATTGGCCGCGGACTCAAGCTAGGTATACAACAGCAGATAAAATAGTAAAAGGAGTTATGCTTCTATGCCAGGAAAGTTCAGCTTTGCTGGAAACGGGAGTGTGCACACAAGGTGACTGCAGTGAAAACTTGTACTTAACTTCTGCCTATGCCTTTGACAGTGTCCTCCAGCAGCCTTGTGCTGTACCAAAGCTCTGACTCCACCAACAGCCACAGTCAACTGCTGCCATCCAGTCACAATGTCATCGAGACCTTTATCTCCACACAGATGGCATCCTCCACTCAGTAATCAACACGACTAGCCCAAGGGTGACTGCCATGGCCAACCTACCAGGTGCAACTCCACCGTGTTTGCCATCACTGCCTTCTGTGGGCAGGAAAGGCTGCTGTGCTCAGCCAATCTCCAGCCCCTACTGCCTCATACGTATCCCTTACTCAGCTGCCTCCATGAGAGAAGTCTCAGGCTCAGATGGAAGCCACAGAAAGATGATGCTGGCACTGCTAAAATCCACTGTGTTCCCCCCACCCCAAATAAACTCAAATCCCACAAGCCAGACTAGAATGACCAGATGTCCTTTTGAGGCTGCCCAAGAAGGAAACCCATCAAGATAGGGATCTGAATGCAATATGGCAAAAATGCCAGGGTGTGGATGGGACTTACATTCTACAAAGCCTTCATCAAGCTGGGCCTGTACAAACCTGCCAACACCAGAGTAAATCACGCAGGAAAGAGCAAAGCTGAGCTGCCAAAGAAGGGACACCATCTTTTAAAATCTCACCTCCTTTGCTGTAAGGAAGCAAGCACCAGTGGGAACTATGAGAAATTACAGTATCTTAGAGGCAAGAGTGAGAACCTGGTTCCTGACTTTGCACTGAACATCACCAAGAAACAATTCAGGAATGGCTTGGCAAAAACCTGTCAGTATGGGATCACTGACTACAAGCTACAAATCCTTTAATTAACTTCAAAAACACCATTCTCAGTTAAAAATGACCTGCTCTAAAATCATGCTATCCTAGTGGAAATGGCTTGGTTGTTTTTGATATAGCTCTGCTTTGTTTTAAATGCAGAAATTAAAGTTTAACAGCAGCAAAGAGATTCCAGTTCTCTGCATTAACCATGTGGATTCACATCTCCTGTGTCCTACTGAATGAGCTGGGGAATGGCCTTCACTGGTCCCTGATACTGCACATCACCTGGGAGGTTCCCATGCTCCACGAAGACCAAAGGTGCCTTCAGTTGTTCTCTATAAAGAGATCAGCTTAGATTCATTACACAGAACACAGCTCATGCTTAGCTTCCTTGTAGGCTAGATTCTGTAGTTCTCAATATGCAAATAATTACCCTGGGGTCTAGGAATCTTACTTGCACTAAGTAAAGGATTTTGGCCCTAAGGATCTACTTATATAATTCCTCTTCTAATTATTCCTCTCTTCTCCATTTACTCTCGACATCACTGATACATCACTAGCTAGACATGAAAAAAGCCCCAATTAACATGTTTTTGTCTTTATGACCAAATCAGAGCTATTCTTTCAACTGTGAAAAGGATGAAAATTGAACCCTTCAGTCCTATCTGGAAATTTCAAAATTGCAGATATCCATTACAGTTTTTATTGATAAGAACTGCCTCTAGATGCCTATCAACCCTCAGAGACTAATTTCAGTAACTAGATTATATGCGGAATTTTATCCTAGTATCATTTTCTTAATCTTCCATGTGCATGGGAGATATAGACATAAAATTTCCAGTTAGAGTAAAAATAATAATCATAAAGTCAAAATATAATGTTTAGACCACTATTCATTTGAAACCTCAGGTGCTAGTTTCAGTATACTGAACTTTTAACAGCCCATAAAACAAGTAACTTCTGCTGTCACATTCACTTGGATTACAAACCAATTTTCTACTTAGCTTTTCCATTTTTTGGATGCCAATTGTGTTTTCTTGATTAAAAAACAGCAAGGATCTTACAGCAGGAAAGAAAACATCCTGGGTTTTCCCATGCTCAGAGAGCAGCAGTTCACTATTTTGGTTTTACTAATGTAGCTTTCTGGTCTCCTGAATATGGCCAATTGGTTAGAGCTACTGAAACCCAACAATCTTAAAAACAGAAGAGTATTTATGCAATAACAGGTCAATTCCTGAAACACTGGAACCAAAGTATGACCAGACAAAGAGCCATACCGAAAACTACCAAACCCCACTGTATTTCAGAGAGACAAAGTCATAGACAAACAAAATAAGGACTGAAACAGTTACTTTTCAGTTGGGCTTAAGTCCTTCCCATAGCAATTTCATATTTGAAATTGATCACCAAGCAACTAAAGAGCCATCTTCAGCCATCTTTCTCTCTGCTGGGGGAGCCACCTGAATACAGCCAGGAAACCCCTCTTGTACAAAACCTGCCAAATTAAATAAGCCAAATAGTGTAGTAGAATTTAATAACAACAAATGCCATGAAAAAAAACTATACATAAAAAGAAATTTCATTGGACACAACTTGAACAGAAGTACCTATTTATAACAACCCTGAAATAAGCTCACTGCACACACTGTTTATATGCAGGGTCCCTGGAGAGACAAAGATTGTAGAGGGATTAGAAACATGGTAAATTTCAACAAGATTGTTAGGATGATCACAGGAAAAAAAAAGGGGGGGGGGGGGGGGGGAACCCCGAAAGCGCCCAGGATGCTTTTGATAAAGGAGTCTCCCACAGGCTGGAACTGTTCTTAGCTGGCATCTAAGAGGAGGCAAAGAGAAAAAGGAGTTGATCACCTGTTGCCATGTAAACCAAATTCAATTAATCATATACTTTCTCCAGGACACAAGATTTTGTTTCATGATGTGAAGGAGCAGACCAGGAGGGATGCAGCTATGATTATATCCCTCTGTCATGCAAGTCTGTGCACAGTATTTAATCTTTTTTTATGCTAGGTCTGCATAAGCAGCACCATAGATAACTACTGTGCTAGGAGAACAATGTTCCCTTCCCCAAGGGATGCCAACAACATAGGAAGTTACTTAATTAGACTTTCAGGCCACTGAGCTTTTAGAACAGCAGCTTTGCCAATTAATTTTCCCTCATCTGCAGCAACTCTTGTTGTTAGGGGTTTTTTTCCAGCATCCTTCATCCACCATAATCACCTGCCATTGCAGAGTAAAATCTTCATTCTTTTTTCTTCTTCTTTTTCTTTTTCACAGCTCCTGGCAACACTGAGCTCTCTGTATGTTTGCTGCCCTGTCTCTCATGCTGTCCATTTGCAGACACCAACCGTGGCAAATCTTTGCAGATATGGTTACCCTCTGCTGAGTCTATTATTTTCTCTTGAATATTCTTCTCTCCTCTAATTTTCTTTTTCTTCTTTTTTTTCTGGCTGTGCTTTATATAATCCTGACTCTGATCCTGACTGGAATCCTGGGACAGTGCAGGAAGAGCACTTTGCTTCAGAATGTCTGTGGCTGACACAGCAGCCTCCTGGTACCTTTGCCATTCTTGGTCACTGTCCATGTCACTAGAAAGGTAACAAAAGGAAGTTATGTTACACTTGTGCCTTGAAGTCACCCAAAGCACAGACTGCAGACTAATCTAAGATGAGAACACCTGATAAACACCCAGTGGCTCTGGGACTCCAATACCTACAGTTAGCATTTACCCAGTTTGAAGGCCAAGGTGGTTTTGGTTTTGTTTGTGGTTTGGTTTTTTTGGTGATGCTGGTTTTGTTGTTTGTTTGTTGGGTTTTTTTGGTTATGGGTTATTTTGGGTTTGTTGTTGTTGTTGTTTTGGTCTGTTTTTTGTTTTTGTTTGTTTGTTACACATATTAGGAGGGGAACTAGTTCTCTGGCACTCAAAAAAGAAACAAAGTCTGCTCTAGTCAAAAACAAGAGTCATAAATACAGACTTCTGAAGCTCTTCAGCTTCCTATTCCCTTGCAAGAGTCCCAGCTGCTTCCGAAATGGGTGATGCATTAGCACTTCAGGAGCAAAGCAGCTGACAACACCCCACCTGGAGCTAGATGGCTGTCTCCTCCTTGCTTCAGGGCAAGGCTCAGATTTTCCACAGTCTCCAGGGACAGAGGAAGAGAAGAGGCGAAAACCTAAAATACATAAAGGGGAATTTTAGCCATGATATAGAACAGAGGTGAAAGTAATCAACATCAATCTCCCTGGGAAGCCCCACTGCTGTTATTGGATTGCTATAGTGTTCAACAGCAATTATTTGGGACTATCTGGGAGGACTGAGGGCACAGAGATGACAGCTGCAAAGTAACAGCCTTCACGGTCACTAAGAGAAACTCTTCTATTGCAAATGCTTATTAGTCAGTTGGGTGTAAAACTTACAACTGACAGGATCCATCCCACTTATTATTTAAATAACATCACAAACCAGCCACAATGGCTGTGACTAGAACTCACCATCATCTCCAGAGTCAGACTGTTGCACAGAAGTTTGTGAAGGTTGTGATGAGTCCTTCAAGACAGTAATGAAACTAAACAGAAAACCCCAGTTAGACAGGTCTGCACAAACTGAGCTAAAGTTGGGTATTTCTAGGAAAGCAGACTACAGGGAGATGCTACATAGCTTACTTTTTTGTGAGTGAAGCTGTCTCACCTTCCTGCTTTCAGAGCAGACCATACCCTCTCTCCTTTGCAACACATGCCATGGAAATGACTTGAAAGCAGCATTTCTAAAGCCAACTCTAAATACTAGGAATCCTAGTTCTCCAGGGCTATATCTACATGATAAATACATGCACACTGCCAGCATAACCCTGACTCAGGTATTGGTTTAGGTTGTAAGAATAAATGAAAGATTCTCATGCCAGCCTTTAAATGATGAAGGTGGTAAGGCACCTCTTCCTCCTCACAACCTATTCACCAGAGAGGCAAAAAGAGACAGGCAGTGCTGCACAGCAAGTCTTTACCAGAGGAGCACAGCATGTGGGCCAGGTTAGTTCACAGAATATTAGAAGTTTGCATTAAATATGGGAATCAAGGAGACAAGAAGAGAAAAAACTTCTCAATAACCAGGTTGCACTCAGATCTTGAATTTCCTGCTTTTAGCACATTAAAACATCAGTGCAGTTGACCCCTATAACAAACTTTGAGTACTGCAAGTCAATACCTGTCCAGCATTGCTCCCAATTTCTTTGCAACATGTGCTCTGAACTCTGGTGTCGTCTGTAACTCGTTTCCATCCTCATCGTGGCCGTTCACCTCACGCCTGTTTAAAATAAGAATGATGATCTCTTTCAAGGCCAATAACATCTGGTGCTCTTACTCAAACAGGAGTTAAGGGACTGTAAAGTTTCCTACCCGCCAGTAATGGAAAATAGCTGAGTAGTAACAGTTCAGTTCCCAAGAGAGAGAGAAGCATTATTTAGCCATCTCCACCATAGTTAGTAATTGGATTATTTTTCCCATTGAAATAGCCTACAAAACCAAATAAATTGTGTCAGGACACCCCTTGTCTTGTGTGTAGCTCCCACGAATATTGCCACAATTCATGTAAAACCTGTCCAAGGAGAGGAAGTTTCATTAAGTTGCCTGGCTGAAAGCCTTCAACAGGGTGGAAACTTAGGACATCACCTCCACTGCAAAGCTCCCAGTTCAGCTGTTGCCTTTGAGCTGACAGTGCTTGCCTTTGCAATTGCAATGTATTTTGAAAAAAAAAAAAAAAAAAAATTTTTTTATATGGAACCATACTAATTCCTTTACAGGGCACTTGGAAAATTTTGAGATTTTGACAGCTGGAACTAATGCTGTAACTGACAGCAGTATTAAGTTTTCAACTATTACATTCTCCTGCTGCTAGAGGGATGAGAAATATACTTTAAAAATCTATTAGCTCGCTTAGATTTAAGCATCATTTCATATTATGGTTGGGTTAATTCCAAAGCCAGAACAGGCTGTTCCAGCAGGAAGCATCACAAGGCATTAACTGTAAGCAGCACAAATACAACATACATTTTTTTCTTCAGTGAGACCTAAGCCTGAAACCAGAAGCCAGAATACCTTAGGCTGGGCTGAGCCGGTTGCAACTGACACTTTTTTAAGCCACCTGGTAAAGAGAAATAAAGGCAAGTTTAGAAGACCTATGACCAGGACTTTTTTTAACCCCTCTTCCAGCACATGCGAGTTTATAGCATTAAAAAAACCCCACATCTGAAAGATAACCCACACCCAGCTATGGTTGTGGGGGGAAAGTTCCCTGCGGCCAGGCTGTAGCAGACAGCCTGCTCGGGAAAGGGCTCTGGCCCTGGCAGTAGGCCGCGCATCGCGGTGGCACAGCAGGCCACCGTCAGGGCCGGGCCGAGCCCCCCTCACAGAACCCCGCCTCGGATCCCGAGGTGGCCCGGCGGCAGAGAAGTTCCCCCGCCTGGCCACCGCTCCCCCGGGCCCGCCCCGACCCACACCGGCGGGGAGGCGAGAGGAGCAGAGGGCCGGACACGCCGCCACTGCGGCGAGAGAGCAGAGCCCAGCTGCCGGCCGGCCCTCACCGCCGCGAGGCTCGGCCCGCACCGCCACGGCCGCCTGAGCAGCACAGTCCCAGGCGGCCTCCCGGAACCGCGCCGCCGCCTCGCCGCTGCTATCCGAGTCCGTGCCCGAGTCTGGACCCAAGCCGCCCCTGGGCGCCGCCATCTTGAGGGCGCGGCAGCCGCGAGCCACGCTGGGCGCTGTAGTCCGGGCGCGCTGCACGCCGGGGGCTGTAGTCCCCCGCGGCAGCCTCCCACAAGATGTCCGCGTCGGGGCCGCCAGGGGAGGACAACGACCGCCGAGGGCCGCCGTGGGCACCGCCAGGGCTTTCCACGCTGTGAAAGCGGCCGGGCGAAGGCTGCGCGCAGGGGAAAAGCCAGGGGCGGCGGTGTGCTGCGGGCTGCAAGCCAAGTTAACCAGAAGCTAGGAAAGCCTGGGAAGAGCGTAGGAACGGGAGGAACCGGGAGGAACCGGGAGTTAGATGCACAACGGTCAGATACCGCGGAAGATTAATATTTACGCTGGGTATTTGTACCAGCCTCCAAAAGAAAGCAGGGCAGGTGGTACTGCTGGAGCTGGTAGCAATGATGCCCATGCTGAGAAATTCCAGAAGGGCAGACAGGGGACCTGGGTGGTCCAGCAGCTGTTTCCCTCTGCCCATTCTTTGGGTTTGTGTTGCTGGGAAGAGTGGTGCCCACAGATGGGAAACCACTGAAAGTAAACACAGCCTGTTTTCATGTCCATCTGGCACTGAACAGCCTCCTTTCACATGTGCCAGCAGGAAAATATCTTTGTGTTTCTCAGATGTAAGCTCACACAAGTGAAAAAACATACTGATGATACCTGAAAGCCTGTATTGCTTTTGGATTTGTAGAGAAAGAAAGAATACTCCTCATTAAAGAAGAAGGATGTGGAAAGAGTGAGTGACTGTAATAAAATTTTCAGCACTTCACCACATTTTGTGACATCTCTGAAATGGTAATTGCCCTGCTTCAGAAATACTGTTTGACTGCACTCGAATTGTGGACAGTCAATTTTGTTGTAGATAGCACAAAAGTCTACCATGAAAACGTGAGATGGAAGTTATCTTTCAAAAGCTGTTGAGAAAAGACACACAACATTCATCAAGATATGTAAAATGTATCGGGCAAAAAGTGTCTAATTCCTTCACCCTTGGAGGGGCAAGAAAACACATATCTCCTCTGCCTGTGCCTCTCGCAGCTGCTTTGTCCATAAATTTGGAATTATATGTTCCAAAGATAACAAACTGACCTCCAAAAAGGCATTAAATCTGTAATTCAAAAAACCTGAAGATTGCATGGGAGATATTTAGAACTCAGCCAGCTTGCCTCGGTGGATTTTTCATCTTGGCTTGACGATACTCTTGCGGCCATTTCCTTCTAACTGGCTGTTAGAGGCATGGGGATTGCTGTACCAGATTGTGACCGTGTTTCAGCTCAATTATTTGCCTTCACAGATGTCAAGCACCAGATGCTTCAAAGCATGTTTTACTCAAGCAAATCAAGCAAAGTTCAGTGTGCTTATTGGCCTATTCTTTGAAATACGACAGTTTCCAGAGATATGATCCAGAAAAAAAACAAATGAATGCATGTAGCATACCAGAAGTAGTTGGATGGTCCCCCACCTTACTGGTGTGGTATTGAAAACAGAATAGTGAAATGAGCAGAAGATCTTAGAAATGTCTCTTGCTAAACAAAGGCAAAAGGCCAGAGTCAGACAGGAGCTCTGGTGTGGAAATTCCAAGGAAGGAAGAGCATTCCGAAATGTGATTTAATACTGAACTAAGATACTATTGGGTTGAAAATACAAGTAAACCGTGGAGAATTGATGAGAATGATACTGGTAAAAGAGAGGTTCAGGGACTAGAATTCCTGATATACATATGATTTTGTAATCAAGAATTTTAGGAGGGCAGTTTTTTGTACCATAAATAGCAGTTTTTTGTACCATAAATATCAACATCATGTTTGACAATCTTGTGACTTAGATCATGAAAAAGTGCACACCACAAGAACGAACTAGCAACTGGGGCACAAGGTTTTTCTAACTCTAAGTAATTACTTGCTACCAGCTACACTGAAGAATGATACACATACCACCATTAGAATACATATAAATATTTCTATTCACATTATGCACATGATATATAGCTCTTTGAAAGCTCATTTCTTAGCTTCGGTAAGGAAAGCATTCCCTTCCATCACTTATTATTGCCATTCAATGTAATGATTCTTTGCCAGTGGCATTCAATCTGAATGTCTCACATATGTTCTCCAGGTAACCTACTGGTTTAAGTCCCTTCCCCTCCTTAGCTGTAAACAAGGTTACCATTTTCATTCTCTTGTATACCACCCTTTCTATTCATCCAGTCTTACTCATTGTCTCGCTCTGGATCTTACTAATTTTAAAAAGAAGATGCTACAAGTAGAATGGGGTACTGTCGATAAATCATTATAGAAATGCATAATAGTATAATTCCATTCTTCTGAGACTTAAAACGTAAATAATATGTTAGAATATTGGACTACAAAAATATGTTAGAATACTGGACTACAAAAATATTCCCTGGCTATGTTGTCTATGGCAGTATTTCTTTTCACATTGCTTTAGTTATCATATGATACATAAAGACTCTTCTGAGCATTACTTATTCCCATGATTATAATACCAAAAAACAACAGTTTTTTTTAGTTTTTATACTGCAATTTTTTGACTTTTAGACATATATGGTGACTAGTCCAAGCTGGTCCAAATTTCAGAACCTCATCCTTGCTTTAATTAGCATCTGGAGGATACTTTTTATACTTTTGGGGCCTTGTTAACTTCTTATTAATCTGATACTACACTGAGATACCGAATTATTGCTTGAATGATGAAGCTGTGCCCAGGCGTGCTACTTTACTCTCTTGTTGAAAATGAAACAGCCTGCTTTGTTAGAGAAGCTTCCACAGACCACGAGTACACTGCTCGTGTGGGGAGGACAGCTTTACAACATGTGTCCCAATGTCAGAAGCACTATCATTTTCAGATACTGTCTTCATCTTCACCTCAACTACAAGTTTTCCAGTGTGACACATCAACGTGTATGACAATTCCAGCATGGCTGCTGCATGACCAGTTTGATGTGTTTTTTGCCAAGCCTACATGCTACAAATCACTATGAAAGTTCAGTACAGCTGTGTTTTTATATTGCTGAACACTTCCTGGCTTCCACATTCCAACTGTTGTCTCAGGCCATCTCAGTCAGTAGACAGGCCTCTGACAGTCTCCTTGGTCTCTGATAAGCTCACACAGCACTAACCTCCATCCACTTCTTACTTTAACTATTCCCTTGTACAGCTCACATTTAGTGGGAGACCTTGGTTTAGGATTCAGCCATTCTCCACTGTGTAAACCAAGCAATTTTTCACTGGTTTCTGCCTTGGTGCCCTCAAGATGGTGTCCTCAGGATTGGTGGGATGCCCTCAGAGCAGGGACAAAACCTTTCAGAGGTGCCTTCAGATTCACCTCTCTCATCTCCAACCCACTCCTTCAGACACCAGGTGTCCCTCCCCTTTTGTCCCTCTCTGCCTCTGTGGTTCCTTACAGCTGTGTAAATACCTTTTTGGAGCTCTCTGCTAACATCCTGGAGATGCTCTGCTCAGACCTAGCGCTCTGCACACACAGTCACGCCATTTGTTTCCCTCAAAGCTGCCACCTTCCCATCTTCCCTGCTTGGGCCGAACATTTGGTGCCATTCACAATACGAATTTTTTGCTCTTTTCAGAGGCAGGAGTTTGGACACGGCCCCCGCCACACCTCACGATGGGCAGGTAGCACGACGGCAATAGAAACAGAGCCGAGGATCGCAGGGAGCGTGCAGGCCGAGCTTGCAGTGGGGAGATCGAGCACTGGCTGAACGAGCCGCCAGCGCCAGCGGATCGCTCCCGGCCGGTTCCCCCGCTGAGGTAGCAGCCGGCCGGGGAGTGCGGTCCGGGAGCTTGGGGGAAGGAGGGGCAGCCCGGCAGCGCAAACCGCCTCCTGCTCGGGGAGCCCCGCCGCCCCGCCACCGGGCACCCCGCGCCCGGCCCGCGGCGCCGCGGCTCGGCGGGGA
>JANHGN010025104.1:25802-38206 GCA_024605025.1 Megaceryle maxima | reverse complement strand
TTAGAATAAACGGATTGAATGTTCACCATATTGGTGTGAAAGTGTTCTTTCCCGTCTTGTCACGAATGCGGACTGCGGCACTTCTCTGTTTGGATAAGGTTTTGACATATAGTAAATTTTTCACTCAGCATCTTTGCTGCTTGTCAGAGCCAGGTTCAGACAGTTACAGTGGTCTATAGCTTCATCTACTAGGTTTCACTAGATGACCATCAGTCAGCGGAGCTCACTGCCACTTAAAGCTTGTAATATGTTTGGTATGGTCTTAAAGATCCAGAGTGGGATGAAGCTTGAGCTAAGAAGAGACTTTTGTAAATGAATTCAGAGTTAACAACAACAACAAAAAATATTCATATTTCAGATACTACATATTTGTATTTCTGCTGTGTAGAAAAAAATCCATGTTTTCCTTGACTCTACATAAGCCAGCAGAACATCCACACTGTGTGCCACAGCCTTTGCAGCAGGTGATTAATGCATGCTAAGTAACTGCTCATGTGTGGTGCCATCTATAAAGGTCAGAGCAATTTTTGGAATTCCTCACATAGAGCATTTGCAAATTAAACAAGATTTATCTCAACTGCACAGTCATGGAAGAACCACAGACTCAAGTTGCCATGAAGGGCTTCCTCTGAAAAATCAAGGCTTCCTGGAGTGCATCAGAACCACAGGGAGGGGAAGTAAACTATCGTCCTGCAGATCAGTGCGGCAGGAGAAGGAGCTGGCTGATCTCATTGTAGGCTGCCCATTCTAACTGAAAGGCTGTGACTGGGAGATATTCATGAGGTTAGCATTGCATCTGAGTGAAGGAGGGTCTGTGAATGGCTGGCCGTAAGCCTCCTCTCGGTCTCCAAGGTGGAGAGGGATGCTATTTCTCTAGAACTGGATGGAAAGAAAATGAACAAGAGGGACAACTTGTGCATGGCCAGTTGGTGTCTGACTGCCTTTTCTGAAGAGATGACAGACTTTGTGGAGAAGGGAAGAACACTGGATGCTGGACAACTTGACTTTAGCAAGGCCTTCAGCGTGGTGTACTTGATGCCCAAGTGGTGAGCTATGGATCAATGGTCTTGAAGGTGGACCAGATCACTGGGCTATGAGAGTTGACTTCAATGGTCTTGAGTTCCCATGGTTGGCTGAGGAATAGTGGTGTCCCTGAGGCGACATTCCTAGGGCAAGGCAATTTAAGATCTTAATGAGGGGATGAACATGGTACCAAACTGAAGGAGTGGTGTATATGTTAGAGGGAAATGCAACTCTTTGAAGGAACCTTGGCAGATTGGAGAAATAGGCTGCTGGGAACCTGGAGGACAGTCTAGGCAAATACCTAGTCCTGTTCCTGGCTGGGAGGAGCCCAGTAGTGTTAGATGGGGCCCATAGAATGGAGAACAGTTCTGTGCAGAACTGACAGCCTGGTCCTGTTCTCCAGCTGAACAATATTCAAGGAACACACACACACATGCATGTGTTTACATAGTTTATCCATCTCTTGGCCCAAATACCAGTAGCCTCCCTGCTGCTGGCACCCAGACAGGGACAGAGGTTTGCAGCCATGGTACAGTTGCTAGTATCCATACCTACTACTACTGCACATACCTACTAAGAGGAAACACTGCACTCACAAAGAAATATAATTTAATGAAAGGATGGAGCACACAGCAGTGATGAAGGGATTTTCCATTTGAGACATACACTAACAGCCTGTTGATACTCAGCTAGCCTTTTTTATCTACATTTTCCTCTGCTTTCATAGATTTATTCTTCCTCAAGCCATCTTGATCCTTCTTTTTCCCCTCCTTTGGTCCTTTCCCTAATCATTACATAATTTCTTACATGTCCAATCAATCCCCTTAAATACATCCTGTCAGTTTTACAGAATCCCCAAATGTTCTTCCCTGTGCATCCCATAATGAGTCCTGTGCTCCTCCAGACAATAAGCTCCTTCATTCTTTGAAGTCTTCCAGTAGAGGACCTTCTTTGATTGACTAATCCTGGTGGACTTCACACAAGGGACAATTGTCTAATAGTTTAGTGAATAAGTTATCATCTAAATAAATTACTATAAATTACTGATCAAATGATTAAGTTAGTAGAGATCCTTAGCATGTCATTGTTCATCTGAATGTCTCCAGACCATTATGGTAACCATAAATAATCTTTAATTACCTAAATTCACAGAGATTAGCACCTTGTTTGTAGTGCCTGGGCATGAGAAATCATTTGGAAACCCTTTTCGATGCAGTCAACTCCAGGACTGAGGGCATGGAGATAGTGGAGCTAGATTCTTCTCAGAAGGGCACAGGAACAGCCCCAAAGGTAACAGGCACAAGTTATGGTAGAGGACATTGGCAGGAGGTGAAAGGAGCTTTTTGTCCCTGGGTGTTTACTGTCTGGGATGGTGCCCTAACTTCCACACTTGGAGAACTTCCCAACCTTGTTTAGCTGGTGCTGCTGTGGCCTGGAGGGTGTATTGCATGTGCTAGAGAGGTCTCTTCCAGACAAAACTTTTAATGACTCTGTGATTTTGTTATGTCTAAAGTTTACTCTCTTTTTTTTTTTTTTTTTACTGACTGTTTCACAAGCTATTTCCTGAGGTTAAAGAACGCTGTAATTGATTTCATAGCAAAAATTGAAAAAATTAACCAAGAGGAAATAAAGCATGTGTCTATTTTTTGTAAGAGATAAACAGCAGAGCTGAAAATAATTTTAGTTTTATTTTATATAGCTGTGTATTTATACATCAGATACAAGAAGCATCACTGGAAGAAGAGTTTTAATGCCATCTGCCCTTAACCATGCCAGCTTCAGTGCCTCCATAGCTTGTGGATTCCCAGATTTGATGACAACAGGTCCTATTTTGCCATTGCTTCTATTATGATTTAGATGATTCCCCAAAATGTTCAGCTTGCCTGTCAGGCCTGAAATGAAAATTGTGGCCTTGCTGTGATCTCTACAAGCACATGCTGGCTACTTTTGGTAGGACATATATACACACACAGGTAACATTTTCTGAAGTTGTTTTCCTGGCTTCACACTGAGATTAGGCCTGTGAATTAATTCCTGCATTTTGCTGGGTAGGGGATGTAGTTATGTCCCAAAAGGCCTGCTATCTCCCAACAATTGGTAAAAAGCTTGGGTTGCTATGAGAAGTAGCCCGTTCCTTTAGAGGCTGTCAATCCTACGCAGTATAGCTCCATTGACTTCCCTGCTGGCAAGATATTGGGAGCACATTTTCAGCGATACTGGCTTAAGGTGTTCAATCTGTAGCTCAAAGTACACCCATTTTGCATTACATTGTTGTAATGTTAAGAACAAGGGTGCTAGCCACTAGAGATGGGCTTTAGCATAACGCTTAATCTCAAGACAGACTATACATAGTAAAACTTTCATCATCTATACCTTTTTTATGCCTTTGATTTTACCACTGCAGTGATACAGAACAGGACACAGCACAGCTCACACAGCAAATGTGCACCCAGTATGCACGGCTAGTTGGTCACCAGCAAGGAGGCATGAGGTCCAAATCAGTCAAAATCCTCTCCAGCTCTTATCCTGAGAGTTGGTTACATGTGGTGAGCTAAGAAGACCTGAACTTTTCCTGGTACAAAAATGAAAGTTGCTTGATGGAGGCTGTAGGGCTTCCCAGTGGGTCAAAATAGCCCTGCCTGGTCCCAACCTTTCGCAGAGCTGCAAAAGCTCTTTGTATGGGGTGGTTCCCTGAAAAAAAATCTTAAGTCTGTGGTCCCAGAGATGGTGCTACAGAGCAATGTAGGGTCTGCAGGTGTTTAGGCTTGTTGGTTTGGCACAAATTACTTTGTCACAATTTGTGTATAGCAGCTGCTGAGCAGACTTAGTTTGTAAATACTTTGGGTGGTTGGGGACAAGATCAAATTAAAGAAAACATGCTGCTGAATCATATGGCCATGGAAATCAACACCTTATTCTCTAAAAGTGGGCTTTAAAAAGGAAAGAGGCAAACAGGTCCACTGGACATAATTTTTCCTTGGTGCCTGCATGTAGTACTTCCTACAATCAGCTGCAGATTCACAGAGGTTCTTGACTGATAAGGAATGCAAGGCATGGGGATAGAAGGGAAGTTCTGGGATAACATTTGCATATATTATGGGTGGCTTTTTGCTTTGAAGAAGTGCTTAGAAATAGATAACATGACTGGTGCAGCACTCTTGGATGGAGTCAACAGCTCAGAGCAGCAGCCTTGGAGCGAATGAGTAACCTCCTGCATTTTGTCAGTGCATGAACTGCTCCTGCATGTCACTGCTCAGAACTTCTGACAGTGGCACTGAAAGACTATTTCATCCACAAAAGCCATGCTGGACATGCCTTGTCAATGGAGCAAAGTCCTTGGTCTTCTCCTTTCACAAATGGAACACAGAAACACCAGCTGAGTAAAGACAGAGGCACATTAACAAGGACTGCCACAGTTGGAGATGCAGTTATGACTAGATTTTTGTTGTCTGCAGCTCTGACAGTGACACATTTGTGGGGATATGAACACCTTCTTTCTGCTGTGGTTGTTGGCAGAACACGTCCAGCATTGCCTGTTTAATTTTGCTAGGCAGTATGCCACAGCACAGAAAACCCAGGCTTTCCTTCTGCTTTCCTTCTGAGCTATCCTGCAGAGATACACCATGGGAGGTAAACACATGATTACCAACAAGGAGACTACAGCATAGCACTTCTCACTTTGTGGTAATCACACCAAGATGTGATAAATCCTTTGGTGGACAGCATCATGGGACACAGCTTTGGCTTATGAAGCAAAGCCTAATCTGTGAAACATGTCAAGGATTAATATATGGACGACCACTCTACTCATACTCATATATTTGGCCTCCTGGAAGCAGGTCCCCGGGGAATGGTTAAGAGCACATTCTTACAGGTTTGAGTGCATGGAATCTGGGGAAATCCTGTGAGGGTAGTCAGGCTCCTTCCTGAGGCTTTCAGTAGAGGCTTTCAGGTTCCTTCAGTAGAGATGATCAGGAAAGGTAGAGCTGTATACAAACTAAGAGTTACTGGAGGCAATTTGGAAGAATTTTCCTGTCGTAGGGTAGTTCCTGCAGTTTGGGCAGGGCCAGGAGAGTGATTTAAATCCCATCTGCCCTTTTAACACATGCAGCTTCTCTGAGTGAGCCAAAATGAAGCCATTGTATGAAAATTCCAAGGAAAAAAATCCACAAAATCAAGACAGTTGTCTGACTGAGAGCAATCATTCACCTACATGTAAACTCACAATAACTGACTTCTAGTATGCTTTCATCTCAACATTGTACTAAGAGAAGCAGTTCTACTGGTGGAGAGAAAGGGAACATAAGGAAACAAAATGTGTGTGACCATATTTATAGTGCTGACCTGTTTCAATGAAACCTGGAGCAAAGGAGAGGATAACCTGAGTTTCCATATCTCTCTGTTAAGCATCAGCAATGTGTAATGGACAGGGATCTCAGGACACACTCCTGCTAAAGACTGGGCAGTTAGGACTTAGCTAGTGTCCAATCCACATAAAAGCAGCTATCTGATCATCCACACAGGTATGCTTTGGGCAAAGGATGCATGTTGAGACCAGGCTTTGCTCATTACCATGGTCCTGGAACAACTTTCTTTAAATGCATACTGAAAAAGCTTCCTACAAGTTACTTTTTACTCTCTCCAAAGAGTGTGAGAAGTAGCTGGAGTCATCTGTAAAAGTGACTCAGTAGCAGAATTTTACTGGGCTTTTAATGTAGGCTTCTTAGCTCAGACCATGGTCAACAACTGCAGCTCTACCTTAGCATCCTTTGGTGGAGTGTGGACAGATGTTGCCTGTTCTGTCTCCTGAGTACAAGTGCAGAGTAGAAATGAGACACCCTTTCCATCTTTCTCTGCAATGCTGTATCTGTCAGTGTATGTGACACCATTTGCACTGGATTCTCACCTCATTAGGGAGCCAGAAGTGCCACACAGCCTGTCTGGGACGTGGACTGTGAATTGGGGGTGAAAATTTTTCCCCTTCCAAAAGTGTTGTGGGAACGTGGTTGGGGACTGTCACCAGAAGTGACACAAAGTATGCTTCTGTCTTGCAGATCAGCAGACACATACAGTTAAAGGAAGGTCAGCCTTTCTTCCTGCATCACCTGGAAAAATTTTTGTGTAGACCCTGATCATTTGCCCTAGGCTTAATTTTGCAGAGCCAACATGATGATATCAAAAGTATACCATGTGCTATATTAAGGCTAGCAGACAGGTATAGCATAAGTATAGCATATATTTAAAGCCTGAAATTTTGATAACAAAATACTAGATGATAGCAAAGTAATTTTACTCTATTTGCAACAAATGTGCTCATTTGCATGAAGAGTGAAGTGAACGTAGATTAGCTGAAACAAAAGCACAGAGATTGGGGCAGTTTTCCTCTTTGATGCAAAGATTATAATTAGTTTATATTTTTGTATGTGACAGTTTAAAAATGTCTTAGCTGAATACAGAGCAAGTATAACTTCTCTGGAAGTATTTCACCTGCTGTTGGATTCTTAACTCAATTTGCCGGATTATTTTCAGCAGATCAATTATATTTTCTTATATTCTTACATGTGATATCCCCCCAAATAACCCTCTAACAATACTGTTTGCCTGGAATGGGCTTTTTAATTATGCTGTTTAATAGCCTTGTTCCGTTCCCACTGAAATCAGGGGAGATTAGCTCATAATGCCAAGAGAGACCTAACTTGCAAATCATTTCCAGTTCCCATCACTGAAATCTTTTTCTTGTCTGATGCTGTATTGTTTACAATGTCTTAAGTACTCTTAGAAAATAAATACCAAATCAATTTAATTCTGCATTTGAAATGTCAGTGTCATGCTGCTTTTATGTAGGCATATGCATATTGAGTATTATTTTCTGAATGTAATTGCCTTAAGTGCTGTTGGTCATGCAAAGAGAATGATGCATTCTCTGACTCAAGGGTTTGGGAATCAGATCCAAATCCTGCAAATGCTTAAGCATGTGGAGAAAACCCTCTCAAGGAATGACACAGACATCCATCTTGCATTCAAGGCTGAGGTCCACATTTAGCAGACTGAAACCACAGAGTATCTCATCCTTGAGCAGTACTGCTCAATGGAGGGAGAGGCTTGGCAGGAGAGAAGGACTGGTGAGGACAGGTGAAGGTAGAAGAAGAGCAATATGGATGGAGTGTTTGGAATTACATGGAAGTAGCCATAGAAAGTAGCATAGAAAACACCAGGAAGACAAATGCACAGAGAAGAAAGAAAGCAAGACTGAGGAAAAGTGAATCCAGGGTCAGGTAGTGTAATCAAATTTGTAATGGTAAAATTAGGAAATTAGGTTGAAATCTGTTTTCCAGGTGTTTGTGGAAGGTTTATCATGGTTAGCTTCACTCCACTCCATTCATGAATTGAAATACCAAGAAAATAAAGGCAGGGCTGGACAAATAGGCTGGACAGGATGAGCAATGTTGGCAGATGAGACCAGTTTGAAGACCAGTAGCATCTGCAAGAGTTGCAAATTTAAATTGCCTGCTTTAGCACCCTCTCCCTCTATTTTGAGAAACATTCATTCTGTTCCACATTGCATGATTTCTGATGAGCAGCATCCCACATTACAAGCTGAGGGTACTGAAATCTCATAATCCATTAATCTTGAGCCCAGTCTTTGCTGATTAGCCAGTACTTCATCAAGTCTTGTCATGGTCACCCTTGCAGCTACATATGTGTACAGAGCACTGTGTCTTGATGTAGCAGAGATAGAAAAACAGTGTAAGAAAGACATGGACCTGTTGGATTGGATCCAGAGGAGGGCCACAAAAATGATCAGAGGGCTGGAACACCTCTCCTGTGAGGACAGACTGAAAGAGTTGGGACTGTTCAGCCTTGAGAAGACAAGGCTCCAGGGACACCTTATTGCAGCCTTTCAATACTTGAAGAAGGCCTATAAGAAAGATAAGGACAGTCTTTTTAGCAGGGCCTGTTGCAATAGGACAAGGGGTAATAGTTTCAAACTAAAGAAGGATAGATTCAGACTAGACATAAGGAATAAATTTTTTACTGTGTAAGTGGTGATACACTGGCCCAGATTGCCCAGAGATATAGTAGATGCCCTATCCCTGAAAACATTCAAGGTCAAGTTAGATGGGGCTCTAAGGAACCTGATGTAGTTAAGGGTGCTTACTGCAGGGGATTGGATTAGATGATCTTCAAAGGTCCCCTTCAACCCAACCCATTCTATGACTCTATAATTATATGAAAAACAGGGAGGGGTTGGGAAAGCTGTAAATGTAATGCCCATAGACACCTGCAAATTGATAGAGTTGATAGTACAGAAAAATTTCTTTTTGCGCGCATGAATATTTTACAAAATACTAATTTGCTGGCTCTTCCTTTACTGAGTTCCTTGGCCCCTAAAGATACTCTCTGAGGAAAGGCCATTCCACAGCTTGTGAATAGAGGAAGGAAGCTTGTTTTAAGAAGGATCAAGACAAAAGTCTTGAAGGTGGCTGGGAATTTCTTTGCTTGAAAGAGAGAGGGGCTTGTTGGTCAAAGAAAACCCACAGCAGTCTGTGAAGGGGTCATGTATATGGGAAATCCCTTATTTTCTGGACATTACTTAGAGAATCATAGAATAGTTTGTATGGAAGAGACTTTCAAGATCATCAAATCCAACCTTATTCCTAGTCCTATCAAAACCACTAAACTAAACCATGTCCCTAAGCACAATATCTACCTGGCTATTAACAATCTCCAAAGATGGTGACTCCACCACCTCCCTGGGCAGGAGGTTCCTTACAGGAACATGCAAGATCACTGCAAGTGGAAGACAAGGTGTTATTTGCTTGTTTTGCCAATTTTGTTGACATCCTTCTACCTTTCAGGCAATTTGTACTGTCTCTTGCTCTATCTCCTGCAGCTGCTGAGTAGCTGCAGTACTCAACTGCACACAAACCAACTCGTGGGAACACCATTATCATATACCTCTCTCAGGGTGCACCTCACAACTTTGTCCATATGTTTCTGTGTATTTATCTATCTCCTGCACTTCACATAGCTATGTTGAAAGAAATGCAACTAGGTTTCAAAAGGGGGAAATACTCTTTTAGATGGTAGTCTTGTGCCTCTACCTCCACAGGGAAATTACTGCCTTGTTGGTATGTGCACACATGGAGTGTGAGAGGAATGTCTAGAATTCTGTTCTAGTAAATTAAATGACAAAAATCAAATTCATCCTCTTCTGTATGCTTCTTTATAACCGCTGTCTGTTTTGTGAGAGTTCTTGACTTTGGTAACTGATGACACTGGCAGCATGCTACTGAGTGGCAGCTGTAGCTGCTTCAAGCTCTGATCCTGTAGGAAGAGGCATGAGGAGGGCAGAAAGGAAATAGTTCAAGTTTCTTCTGCTGGGTCTGAGCAATGTATTCACAGGAAAATCACCTTCTAGCCATGCTCAGCATCCCCAGTTCAGGCTGAATTGACCACACTGATTTTATGGTTGGAGAGGAAGTAGAGAATTTGAGATAGGTCACAAAATAGGGTTGAAAAGTGTCATGGCAGCTTTTTCTTCAGAGTCTTCCAATCAGAGCACTCAACATGGGGAAGATGAGGGGACAGTTGTCTGAGTCCCTCAGGCTCCCAGGCAGTCAGCAGCCCTTACCCCCATATCACTGCTATGTATTTTTACCCTCTCTGTTGACTCTGTTCTCCTTTCTGTGAAGCAGCTGAGTGTCTCTTGGAGCTGAGGTCCTTCCCCCCCATTAGTGAGCTGTCTCCTTCTGTATGCTATGAACATTTACATGTCTTATGCAATCTGAAAAGCTTCAGATGAAATAAAGGAGAGCTGTCCTCAGCACAGCTCACAGCATGACCTACAGGTATCCAGACACAACTTCTGTGTATACAGTGACAGTCTGCAGGTCAGATCTGGAAAGGGCATGACTTCTTGTAATGTGGCTGAAAGAAATGAGGCAAGGTTCACAAGAGAAGAGAACAAATGTTATTAGCTAAGGTAAAAATGTCTACACAAAGGACATGAATGTGAGGGAAATATTGGTGGTAAAATTAGGGTTGGGGGGAAGCCAAAGTATGTGTAATCTTCCAGAAACTATGACTAGTGATGCCTCCCGATGTGTGGCTTTCTGCAAGACCTTACGGTAGAAGTTAGCTTGCTTCACTGAAGATGGTCTGGGCAAAGTCCTGGCAACATCTCCCTCCCATCTGATGTGCAGGAGGAAAGGGTTCTGTGATCCTGCAGCTCTGTGGGGAACATTTGACTAGTGTCTTTGAGATGTGTCCTTTGAAATGGGGTCAGCAGTCCCATCTAGACTTGGGACTGTGAATGTCCATATTCATGTAAATGTCTATAGACAGGAGTGATTCCTCTGGTGTGTCTGCTCCTCCGGTGTGTAAGAGACGACATTTCAATGGTTCCTTCCAACTGCTGAAGGCTTTCCTGACCTCAAGACCAAGTGTTTTCATGACCTTAAATAGAATTTGTGAAGAAAAGCAAAAATTTTTCTCTAACAGTGTGGAGTGAACAGGGTTATGTTTAGTCAAGAAAGAAAGCCTGCCAGAAAAGAAACAGAGCTGCAATGAACTTTGGCTTGTTAAGAACAATTATTTGACAGACCTCCAGCGCCTGCTTTATCAGGGGAGGGTGCTGCTGGGACTGTCTCTCTGGAGTACAGCCAAAGAAAGCAAGAACTCAGTCAATTAGGTGCTTACGGATGTGTATGTAGCTCTCTGTAGGCATTTGCTGGAGGACCCCAGGGGTGCCAAAGGACAACACTCCCCAACTGAAATAGCAGATGAGGAGCTCTTAATTTCTATGGATGGCTTCTGCTGTATACCACTGCTTTACCAGGTATGTAAATGCTGGTTTGGGAGATTTTTTCTTCCACAGTGTGAAGTTTTGGTACAGTTAGGTTGTGAGGGAAGACAGAAACCCCTTATCTGTGATGCTGAGCACTAGAACTGCCAGAAAGTCACCATTGCTTCTGTCTTATGATGAACTATCCTGGGGCCCTCACAAAGCACTGTGCAATTCATCTTGAATATGTCAAGCAGCTCATGGGAACTTCTGAGATCTTTGGTGAGAAGGCCAGCCTCTGCAGACACGGACAGCTGAGGTCAAGTTTCAGTTCTAGCGCTGAGGCAGCCACTCTGCAACTACATGGGGGTGAGCAATTGCAGTGCCTGCTGGAGCAGGGTGTAAAACTCAGCCTTGGGTCAGTGAGGTCTCTCAGCAGGTTTATGCCCATGCACATTGCTGAATCAGGCTTTCAGCCCATGGCCTTCTGTTTTACAAAGGCTGCTTCAGGGTCTGAGCACTTGGAGCTCCCTACATGGATCCTGAGATGTCTTCTGGTGAACTGAACAAACCAAAAGCCACCCTTACATTTTATTATCTGCTATCTGCTGCTGTTAATCCACTTGAGATAATTTGGCAGCAGCAATCAGAATGAATTAATTTGGGATTTGCAGGCTGTCAATATTTTTTTTTCTCAGATGGCTTTCTGTTGAGTTTGCAGATTTTGGGGAGGTGATGATATTTAAAGCAGCAATGTATGAACTTCCATGATGGCTTATGCTCTGTCTGTCCAGTTGAGCTGGAGGGAGAATGATGTGTGTGGATGCAAGCCTGCAACTCAGTGTTTTGCTACTCTGCCTTGGTTCCCCTACCTTACTGAGTTTCTATCATCGAGGTTCAGGCTTTCAGATCTTCCTGTGTCCTGGGCTCTGCTCTATGACAGCTAATGTTACACTGGAGACCTGTACAGCCTTGACCACTCCAAGAAAGGACTGTTAACTGCTTTACAGACACTTCTCTGGGGCTAAAGAAGCTGTTATTTCCTCTTTGCTTCCTGACATGGGTGATTCCATCTGATACGTCCACTTACAGAGTTCATCCTTCTACCCCAGGGTGACCAGTCTTCCACACTGGGGGTGTAAAGTAGCTAAATAGAAAGAACAATCTATGAAAAAGGGGTAGAGGAGTTTGGGGAGTGGTGCAAGGACATGGGGAGGTGCTGTGTGAAGGGAGCTGCTCCCCAAGCTGTTCAGAGTAGAAGCAGTGCCTGTGGCCAGTGACCTGGACATGCTGTGCAGGGGCTGACATTTCTCTGGCCCAGACCAGCAGCAGTGTGGGCAGGAGAGCCCATGGGGGCACCGCATATGAAGAAGATGTGCCATGTTTACCTGCCTGCCTGAGCATTTAAGCATGTGATTCATACCTTCCCCATATGGACATCTATACCTGGAGTCACTGGAGGCTGTGGCAAGAGCCTACAGTCTGGAAACTGTCTGCTGAAAGTGGACAAAAGCAACAAAACTATCCATCAGGTTTGTCTGACATCAAGTTTTAATCTCCCCCCCCCCCCCTTTTTTTTTTTTTTTTTTGTCCT